>PVIC010033861.1:0-19916 GCA_004025085.1 Thryonomys swinderianus | reverse complement strand
TCCTTCCTTCCTTCCTTCCTTCCTTCCTTCCTTCCTTCCTTCCTTCCTTCCTTCCTTCCTTCCTTCCTTCCTTCCTTCCTTCCTTCCTTCCTTCCTTCCTTCCTTCCTTCCTTCCTTCCTTTCTTTCTTTCTTTCTTTCTTTCTTTCTTTCTTTCTTTCTTTCTTTCTTTCTTTCTTTCTTTCTTTCTTTCTTTCTTTCCTTCTTTCTCTTCCTTCCTTTCTTTCCTCTCTTTCTTTCCTTCTTTCTCTCTGACTCTCTTTCCCCTTTCCTTCCTACTTCTGTTTATACAGGTTGCCATTACATTGCCCAAGCAAGCCTCAAACTCAAGATCCTCTGCTCAGGCTCCCAAGTCCTGGGATGGCCAGCATGTACTACATACTGCCTCTTCTGCAGTCTCTCATATGTCCATTCTCTTCCAATTTGATATTATTGGCCTTCTTGATGGTCTTACAACACCCCAGGCAATTTCCCCTTAAAAAAACTGTGCAGTCTGATAGCATGATAGACACCAACCCCTCCCCAGGCAGGCTGGCCTGCTCTGACTTGGCTGGGCTGGAGATTTGGCAGCACATCTGCCAAGGCTGATTTGTACATGAATCCCAATGAAACCGAGCATTCTCAAGTTTGGCTGTAGTTTGTCACTGTCATGTACCTCATCTAAACAGGAGTTCACTGCCCCTCACTGTGCAGAGCAGGATGCCATGAGAACATGCCCACTCAGCTTTAGGTCAGCACCTCCTTGCCCTTGGCTCAGCCCTTCATTAACTCAACCCTCAGGCGTTCATTTCTAAAACAGCAATGGTACAGTTGCTAGAACTTTGGTCAAGGGACCCCGACACACAGTGGGGCCTGTCAGAGGAGGCGGAAGAGACTGTTTTCTGGGGATGGACCAGTCTAGGCAGGAGGGGAGTCAGGAGACTTCACACTTTGGGAAGGGTCAGATACACGGAGTACTGACACCAGACACAGAACCGGAAGAGATATGAGAGAGGACACGGGAGAAAACTGCAGTGAGTGCAATGTTTTCTGAAACCTTTGTATAGTCTGGGGAATTTCTGGATAAAGAAAATAGGGCCCTTCCTAATGCATGAAATCACTGCAGAATAAATTCAAGTTTTGCTTTTCCCATAATGTCACTGAATTTTATGATGTTTTAGCGTTCTCAAAGTGACCACTCTTTAGAACACATTGGAGAAGACATTTTAACCCTGTTACTCTGGGTAAGTTCCTCCAGCTCCAAACAGAAGCAGTACACATGACAGTATAAACATGACAATCATTTGTTTAGTGGTAACAACTGTAGCTAGCGTTTGGGGTGGATCCAGGCACAGACACTTCCAGGGATGAGTGAAAGGCAACTCAGCTTGGCATTGTTTTTCTCATGGTGGCATCAACTTCTTTTGGAACTGGCATATATACACCCAGTATCATGCTATAGGAAGGGGAGAAATGTGAGGAATTTGCCTCTCTGGAGGGGAGGCTCCTGCAGAAATATGTAACAGACTATTATTTATGGGTAGCTTCACATGGACACAATGGTCACAGTGCTTATCTGATGACCAGGAATCTTTCTAGTTGTTTATTTAAGTGGCATTGACACTAACTTTCAGGTGCTCATAATGCTTTTCTAGCATCTATAATGTGAATTTACCCATAAAGGTGTGTAACAGTCATGTCTCACACGGGATCGCACTTTGAGGAAGACAAATTATGATCATTCTCTCCATGGGGTGCTCTTTCTCCAAGGAGCCAAGAGTGATTTTTAAACTCAGAATCTAAAAGATCTTCTCAGTGAAAAGGCTTCTTAACAGAAGACCTCAGGGATTTTGTATTCAAGTCCTCCCTGGTGGCAGCCTTTAAAATGGGACCCCACAACTGCTTGGACTAATATGGGCCAGGCAGAGATACTAGTTGAGTCTAAAAATCCAGCCAACTTCTAAGTTCTAGAATCCATGTTCTTACAAGACCAAGTATCTACTTATCTTGTCAATAAGACAGCATTCCGAAAGCCAAGAAAGCAGTCACATTCAAAGCCTAAACACAGTCAGTCACACAAGCCACATTCACCTAGAACATACCCTCCACTGCAACGTGGAAAGAGTGTTGCTTTTAGCAAGACTTAAGGAAATAATTACTCTGCTGTGAGAAAGATGATCGGGTCATGATTTTGGCTGGGAAGGTTATGTAATATCTCCAACCTGCTTTGAAACTCCTGGGGGAAATAACATGAGCAGAAGGGGCCCCAGCAATGACCAGTAGTTTTAGATCAGTGATTCTGATCAGGAATTATTCCAAAAACATTAGTCATACTGTAAATTCTCATGGTGGGATAACAGGCATATTTTAATTTTTACAGATAGTTATCATAATCATTTGCAACAATCTGAGTTATTAAGATTTGTCAAAATTGGGTGTATATGAAGCAAAAAATGTTGCCAAGGTTCCTACAGAAAGCAGTAGGGATGAATTTGAATGGGCTGCAGAATAAACATTTTTTTTCTATCAAAAAATGTTTGCGAACCCCTGCCTTGCGCAGTTGTTTGGTGACCAGTCAGAATGTGTCCAAGGCCAAGCTCTGGCATCTTTCACAGTTCAGGAAGGGTGGGCCGGGTCTTAAGGCTCATTCCAACATGCTATGGTGAACCTCCTTCACAATGCAGGAATGAAGTGGGTGATGAGAAATGAAAGTCAGGATTTTGCCTTTTGAAATATAAACTCTGAGTTTTCTTAATGGAGCTCTGAGAAAGGCAAGTAATTTGTCAAGAAGAATTTTCCTGGGCCCATCAAAAAGGCTGTGGGATAACATACCAGCCTCCAGCTTAGCATGAAACCAGCACCCCCCCAGCCTGATGCTCTTTAAATATGATACAGTAGAAGCCTTTCCACAGCTGATCTTGGAACAGCTGAAAGGATTTTTGACCCTAGCAGTTAATTTGCAAAGAAGAGCCTCCTGTCTCTTGCATTCTCTTGAGAAAAGCCACTTGCCCCGACTGGTTCTCCTCTCTCCAGACCTCAGAGTGGAGAAGGAGCTTCCTTCTCGTTCTGTAACGTGAGTGTCCCTCATCCTCATTTAGGCCTTAAAGCTTAGTATCCAATTGAAGAGCGGCCAAAGGGAAATTCCACTATCTAACTTACCCAGGCTGAGAAATTGGATGTATCAGAAATGGTGGAGTTTTAAAACTCATTCTGTGAGTAACGTGCCTGGGTAGTGGCCGCCATCTCACAAGTCTCTGTCAGTAGGTTTAGCCTCAGAATAAAGTTCTCTCACTTCAATCAAGAAATAGCTCCAAACTTAGAGGGTAGGCTCAAAATATTCATGATGAAATCATAATCCTATATTTATAGTCTTTTGGATTGTGTATGAAATTCCGTTTCCCATGGTATTTCTCTGTGAAAGGTCTAGTTATGGGACGCAGACTCAGGGAGCAAATGAGAATCAGGTGCAGGGATGTGTGTTGGCTAGAATCACTCTTAACCTGTTGCGAGACTTCCAGCCTCTTCCTTGTGCCTTACTCCTTGCCTCATGAGCTGGGGCTCCTCCCCTCTTCCATGCCCAGATGGTGCCCTTGTGGAACGGTCCTGTCTCTCCTCCAGGAAGGGTGAGCTGTCTTTTGAGCAGGAAGCGGGAGGGCATCTAGGATCACCCCTTTCCTTGTGACCATTCCTGTCCTCTAGACTTCCTCCCCGTTTTCACTGAGGGAGATGGTGTGGATCTTAATGGTTGGAACTTGGTGGTTTTCTCCAAGGCTGGGGGTTGAAGGCCCCACACAGCAACAGACCTGCAAAAAGCTTTTACTTCTCACCCGGGCAGTGGTGCAGGTGGATTGGTCCTTGGGCACTGTAATCCTGGCAGATCCATGGGGCATGGAAGAGAAAAATTTCCATTCACAGACCCCATCGGTCTTGGAGATCTTATAGAAGGTCTCTCTGGAGCCCACGGGGATGCGCACCATGTCCTTGTGCTGCCCCTCCAGGGCGTGGCTGGGGGCATGCAGGGTGTAGCCCAGGGTATGCTTGGAAGAATGCTTTCTGCGGAGACACTGGATTCGCAGGACATTCTGAAAGGCCTTTTTGAACTCTTGACTGGAGCACGGGTATATGATGGGGTTGATGCAGCTGTTCAGGTAGCCGAGCCAAAACACTATTTTAAAAACTGTGTCTGAGGGCTTGAAATCAGGGAACAAAGACCCTGGAAGAAAACACACAGAGTCACACATGTTATTTGCACGTCAATAGGCCAATTGCCTCAGAAAAGAAGCCCACACACATTTTTTGTTTTATGTCTTGAAAAAGCCGCAAATGATTCCAGATGTGTTGGAATTTCTCACACTTGCTGGCAACCTCTCTGTAGCATCCTTAAAGACCATTCCTACCTGCTTCATGCACAGCTGTCATTACGGCAGCAGGCCCAATGGAAGGGGCTCAATGGCTCTCTCAGGGATAACCAACCCTGATGGTTTCTTTGAAGCTTTAAAAATTAAATGTGAAATTTCGATTCAGTTTAAATGTACAGGATGTTTTGTATGAATTTTAAAATAAGTTGGAATCTAGTCAACCAATCCACATTGAAATTGGGTTATTTGAAAATATGATTTATGTTCTTCTATGGTGCTATACACAGATAGAGCTTAAATGTTCATGAATTCCTTTCTTCTTCAATGTTGGGAGCTATGTGTTTCAAGTTCAAAACATTGGCTTTGCCAATATACCAGCTTTCTGTCCCTGGGGAAAAATAGCTGACACATACAGCATAAAGGAGGAAAGGCTTATCTTGGCTCATGGTCTCAGAAATTTCATTCTGTAGTCTTTGGGCTCAAAGGTAGAAGTATCAAGTTGGAAGGTTATGGTGGAAGAAAGCTGCTTACCTCATGGCAGCCAGAAAACAGAGAATGTAGAAGAGCCAGAGAGAAAGGGGGCAGGAATCAGTAGTAGTTCTCAAGGTCACATCCTAGTACCCACTTTCTGCCAGTAGATCCCACCTCCTAGTAGCTCATTTAGCTCTGAGTGTATCAATTGGTTAATATACTAGTGAGGTCGGCACCCCCAGAAGGTAGTCATGTCTTTGGGCATCTCTTAGTCATTCAAGTTGACAATCAAGATTAACCATCACAGCAAGCTGTGGCCAGTGATCCTCAACCATTTTATCTTATTGTTGCATTTTAATACCACAATATGCTTCCTTTCTCAACCACTTTCAAATGGCCTTCCATTGTTTGGCCATCTTTCCTAATCCCTGGCCTATCCAAGCTTATAATATTGCTTATTATTAATACAGTATGTATTTTACTGTCACCACAAACCTTTTTCACAAGTCATTGTTCATCTTTTGTTCTCTCAACTTGGGCCACTGTGTCTTTAATGTTTTTCTTCAATATTCTTGTCTACCATAACTTAACTGTTGGCTTGCACAATTAGTCAGAGTGCAGGTCTCTTTACACCACGTACAGTGACCGTGGGGACTCAAGTTGCAGAATAACAAAACCATGGGCCTCAAATGGGAACAAGCTCAGGGACTATCTTATCCAATTCCTCAATTTCCAACAAATAAACAAACAAGCAAACAAACATTGCTCGATAGTTACAGTATTAGTGCCCTGAAGGATACAAAGACCTAGATCTCCTAGTTCAGATTTTTTATTGTCTGTTCCCCAGACTTGTAGTACTTCTACCAAAGGTACTTTGTGAATGACAAAACCCTAAAGGTTTCTCTTCATTCTTCCCTGAGTGGTGCAGAAGAACAGCTGGATTTTCCCTTCAACTCTTCTCTTTTCTTCCTTCTCTTCTAACTTGTCTCTTCTTCCACTGGTTTCTAGTTACAGTCTGATGTCCATTTGTGTGGGGATCTTTGATATTGGTCTTGTTATACCTGTGGGTCTTGTTTTCTTCTCTGAAAAAAAAAAAAGTTGAACGGATACTGTCTAATGGCCCCAACATAACATTTTTCTTTTACTTGCTTTATGTTCTTAATTTATGTCTTATTTTCCTTTCTGTGCTTTGGATCCATTCAAAATTATGAAGGGTACATTTATGAAGGACCTTGGAAAATGGCCCCCTGGATTTCAGAAGAGTGAATGCCTCTAGAATGGAGCCCCAAAAGACAGAATGGTGCTGTGGTTAATGGAAGCCCACATTACGGACACAATCTCTGTGTAAAGCTCAATATGTTTCAGAGGACCAACACACACAGAGACACATAAACACACACACACACACACACACTCACACACAGGTGAAGACTCTTCACTAATGAAAAACATGTCAATAAGAAAATTTTATTCTTTAGCTCCAAAGCTTTCATCCTTGCAATGAAGTTTAGAGTTACTTGTTCTCTAGTCTGAGCTAAGCCTTGTGCTGAGCACTTCACAATTTAATCATCATTGGCTGCAGCAGGCTCTTCGTAGTATTCCTATTTCACAACTGAAGAAACTGAAGAAGCAGAATAACTCAACCAAGGTTCTGCGAATGGTCACTGGTAGGGCTGGGGTTTTAAATTAGGCAGCTTGAATTTAGGGCCTATTTTCCTTCATGCAATCTCAAAATACACCAGAATAATGCATTTGATGGGGGAAGGAAGAGGCATATATGGACTTTAGAGGTATATGTTTGGGGGAAGCTGAGTTGCAGAGATACTTTTTCAAGCCTTATGAGAGGTGGAGAACTGGCCAATGCCAACATGATTACTGGCTTTGTGTGAATATAGTCGATAGAGGAAAAATCATCTTACATTATGATGCCTTTATATTGTCACATATCTCTTCCTAATAGTGACAACAGTGTGATTAAGGAGACTTGTTTCCCAAACACCCACCTTCTCCGGTGCTTAATAGCTACAAGCATGGACGAGTTAGGCATAGCAAAAACCACTTCATCTGGAACTTAACTACTCTATAAATTGTCTAGTCAGGCACAGGGTAATTCTCTTATCTGAAGAATTTCAGCTAACAATAAAACAAGAAGTAAGACATGAACTGTGAGTGTTTTGGCTACACAAGTGATGGGAGAACCTGGAAATCACCCACAATTCCCCCTTCTTCTTAGAGCTTTGCACTCAGAAATATCTGTACCCTTTCAGTTACCTCCTTTGCACCCCTTCTTTCTTCCCTTCCCTCCTGGCTGTGGTCACAATACTGCATCCGCAACAGCAGGAATAGACTCTGGTCCTCTCACTCCATGTCCTCCACTCACAACACCCATTTGTTTCACTGCAGCTGAGGACTAGAGTGGAAATGATGCTGGTCAAAGGCCAACTTTTACCAAGAATTGGATACAAAATGGTTTCCACCCTCAGTCCCCCAGGGATATCTTCTTGTCAACACGAGAACACTTCTGGATGCTGGCTTTTCAGCCAGTGAGTGACAGTTGCATCCAGGCCTAAGAGTATTCCATCTGGCTTATTCCCTTGATTGTGCGACAGCGTCCAGATGCATCTGAGCCTGGCGCAGATCTCCCTCCCTCTCCCAGTGCGACAGCCCCTCCGTGGCAGGTCACAGGATTGAATTTTCCTGCTTGGAGCTGCCCTCTTCCCTTGGGAGGAGCCACGTGATTCTGTCTTCACAGCTGTTGTGTGGGGAGAGGGACTCAGACTGGTGCTTCCTTTAGCGCCTTTCCAAAGCGGGAGAGAAGATGACGAAGGGCCGCTTCCCTCGCGATCATCATCACTCATTCCTCATCCTTCATCTTAACTGTCTCAGGAGGGGTCAGTGCAGCTGTGTTCAGGCCTGGGAAAAAGCTGCTGTGGCCTGTCCCCCTCCTGGACACCTCCTCCTTTCAGACCGACTCATGCATGGCTCCAGCCCCAGTTGCTTCTCGGCTCCCTTTCCTCTTGATGGCAGATGACACTTTTCAGAGTGAGAAGACGGCTGACAGGTGCTGCTCCCAGGCATCTGCCCACTGAGGCCTAGGGCTCTAGGCAGAGCCAGATGACCCATCCCAAGTTTTCAGCACACTTCAAGTGCAACGAGACAGTTTTGTTCACTCAAGGACTCTGGAACCCAGCACCACAGGGCCTCGGAGACACCTGCAGTCTTTGCGGAGCGCAGCACAGCACCTGCCTTCCTGACTGGGGCCTGAGGCCTCCTGTCCTCTCTGCTTCTCCTCTCAGGGTTCCTCTCTGCTCCGCCTTTTGGCGTGGCTTCTTTCTCTTCCTGACCTTGCTTGTCAGTTGTCTTGTTCCCCCTTTTTGTGCACCGTTTCTGTGTTGTCTTCTATTTCTCTCTGCATTAATATCTCATTATCTTTTCTTTCCTCCCTGCACCCTTTGGTATGTGACACTGGTTTTTCTCATCATGCTTCACAGGAAGCGCCAGACTTCTGAGTTACCCACATGAGAGCAGGGACTCCTGTTTCCCTGTCACCAGAGTTGTGTTTTGCTAATCAACAACCTCTGCCTCAAGGGGAGGCAACAGCTCCAGTTTAATTCCCTGAACACCTCGCCCACAGGTCAGGTCATCCTCTGTGAATTTGCCTAGTTTGGAAAATCCCCAAATCCCTGAGAAAGCTTCCTTTCACTGAGTTTCCTTCCATTATTTAGATGCTGCAGAGTTTCTGACTAGTTTCTAATGCTCGCACATGCCCTACTGTGGGGGTGGCTAGAGCAGGTACTTGTGGCTGAACAGCACCATTAGGAGCATCCTCATCTTTGGTGATGCCTCATCTTTACTTAAACTGCAGAAGCTTCTAGATCCTAAGGAGAAGTTGAAATGATGCTTCTCCTTTTCTCTTCCTGTCTTATCCACTGAGCATTAACTTCTTTCTAATCTAAGGCTCATCTGGTGCATCTAATAGGAAGAAACTAGGAATTACATCAGTAAAGTCTTGACCACTCAGTGCACATTTTAGTTTCCCTCAATTCTTCCAGGGTAAGAGAAACCTATTTTCCTACCAGTGTTGGTCTCATCTGTGAGTTTGCAACACTATATTCAGTTTATTCCAAAACTCAAAGAGAATAGAAGCAGAGTTCTCAAAGCACCCACATTCACAGACTTCCTGTCTAACCTAGTATAGGAAATTTAAGGGTTCCTTTTGTGTTTGACTACTTCTTTCAAATTAAGGAACCTGGTATGGAAGCAGACAGCTATGACTCAGTCTTTTTGACTCCATCCTCAGTAGCTTCATACCAACCCGAACACTTGCCATCTTCATGACGATGCTACAGGTAAATGCTAGGTATCTGGGTGGCAGCACATTAGGCTGGGAAGACCAGCAGGAACTTGGGAACCAGAAGCCCCTCTTTTCCAGAAGAAGACAAAAAGGGTGAGTGGGGGAGCAATTTTCCAGAATCACATGACCTTTTGTGGCCAAATCTGGATGAGCCAGAATCTGCTCCACTTCACGCACTTGCACACTTGATGTTGATGTGCCACATAGTGGTTCTAGAGCAGCACAGAGAGTGGCAGTATGTCCAATTTTCAGTGGATGGCAGGAGGTTTTGCAGCTATGGTGAGAATGAAGGAGATAAGTGACATCATTGGTAACTACATTATTTAAAGTTAGAAAGCTCTGTTCAGAAGGCTTGTTGGCAGCATAACAACCTGAAAATTGGAATTTCAGTGAATCCACTAAAAAATGTTAACTCCAAAAGAGAAACTTATGCAACTTGAGAGGAAAAATCAGACATCACTGTTCTTCACTGTCCAGCCGGTGGCCCCTGCAATGGAACTGGGATGTACCTGATAATCATGGGAGAGAGACAGCTGTCACACAGATAGCCAGTCAGTTTCCCAGTGCCAAGCAGTACTCTGGCCAGACTGGCTGGCACCCTTGTACTAGGGAGGAAGCTCAGAAACCTCAGTGTAGAGCTGCAGGAATCGACACAGTGCAGACCCGGTTCTCATCTCCTCGGGTCTGTCAGGTGACTTGTCCTGAGTGGCTCACTTTGCTGTGTCACAGTGACCTGACTGAGTGCTCCCAGTGCCCATGCAGGACCTGCTCTGGACAGGCCGCAGCCAACCAGGAGTCTGTAGGGTTTCAGACTAGAGTGGTGGCTTGGAGTCTTTCAGAATGCTGGGTTGGACGTGGGTAGGAAACTTGGGCTCACACCCAAGTTCATGGACAGACTTGTGAAAGTGGATGCCAGTCTTGGTACGCACAAGGAAACCTCCTCCTGGAAAGTGACCTTCGACTTCTACTGGGCCCTCACAGAAGTCTCTGGTGACAATAAGATGTCTAAGCAGACACAGTAGTGCCTGCCTATAATCTCAGCACTTTGGAAGGTGTGACAGGAGAACTATGAGGCCAAGGTCAGTTTGGGCTACATAATGAGTTCAAGGCCAGTAAAGACTCTGCCTGGACAATTGTACCTTTTTTTTTTTTTTTTTTTTTTAACCAGGGACCGAACCTGACTTTTTGCCCGCAAGGTAGTTGCTGACCTAAATTTCAGAGCCTAAATCTCAGTACTATATCTTTTGACTCATGTGAGAATGCTGAGCTTATACACAGGGGCATCAGATGAGACTCTAGTGTCTTGGAAAGTCCTCTCCTTTTTCTCCCACTCTTACCTGAGGCACAAGCTGTTCTAAATTGTGCTTACTGCACTGTCATGTGACCAGTCCCTTGCACTGAGTCTTGCCTGCACCTTTTGGTGGATGTGTGGACAGTAGGCAAGGTGAGCAAGGTGCAGTAGGAGGCACAGTATACAATGTGTTCACTCAGCATGGAGGGACAAGCCCGGGTCCCCATGGGGTTCTGGCTGATGTGTGAGGGGATGACTGCTCATCTTCCAAGGACTCAGGAACAGTGGCCCGTGGTCACTAATGTGAAGAGCCACTGCTTCTCCCAAGCCAGGCAGAAAAGACGTCACTCAGATTGTTGACCGGCATCCCTCACACATCTAGCACCCAAAGCTGGTTACTGGGTCTTCTTGCCAGCCAAGGCTAGTTCTGCAGAGTTGAGCATCTCATCCTGGATGCATCCAACCTCCTCAGATGAAGGCTCCTCAAAAAAGTCTCACTCGCCAGTGAACAAATCCCACATAGCATCTCTCCTGCCAAAACACATGCTTGGGCCCTGACTTGGTGGTGACTTCAGAGAGGATAAATGAGATCCTCTCTGAGATCACACACTGTGATCATTTCTCCTCAGAAGACCTTGATGCTGATTAAGTCCAAGTCCAACCACTCTCAAAAGATAGCTGATTCCCCCTTTACCTAATAAAAGATGACTTGGAACAGGAAAAAGTTCACAATGAAACTTTCCTGTTCTGCTCACAAGAAAAAAATGGTCATAGTCTTTTCTGGGCTGTTTTTTTTTTTCCACTAAAGGTCTTATTTTCTAAACTTTGCTACTTTTATTAAAGTTACCAGTGCTTCATATGAAGAACGTTCAACATCACTGGTCATTCGAGAGATGCAGATGAAAACAACACTGAGACTTCATCTCACTCCACAAAGAATGGCTGCTATTGTGAAATCAACCAACAACAAATGCTGGTGAGGCTGAGGGGAGAAAGAAACCCTTTTCTACTGTTGGTGGGATTATAGACTCATGCAACCATTGTGGAGATCTGTGTGGAGAGTCCTCAGAAAACTAGGACTAGAAGTCCCATTTGACCCTGCTATTCCCCTGCTAGGAATATACTCAAAGGAATTTAAAAGATCACATTGGAAAGATATAGGTACACCCTTGTTCATAGCAGCTCAATTCATGATAGCCCAATCTTGGAAACAACCCAAATGCCCATCAACTGGAGACTGGATAAAGAAGATGTGGTTTTTTTTTTTTATAAAATGGAGTATTACCCTGCCATAAAGAATGACAAAATCCATTCATTT
This sequence comes from Thryonomys swinderianus, assembly GCA_004025085.1. NCBI lineage: Eukaryota > Metazoa > Chordata > Mammalia > Rodentia > Thryonomyidae > Thryonomys > Thryonomys swinderianus. The sequence goes on along the minus strand of PVIC010033861.1, from coordinate 8,147 downwards.
ATGTGCAAATGGATACACCTGGAGGATACACTAATAAGTGAAATAAATAGATCACAGATATGCAAATATGGGATCTTTTCTTTGGTATGAGAACCTATAGATGTAAATGAGTTCTAGAATGTATGATAGTTTTTGTAAAATAGGAAATATCCAAAGGGAATTTAGTGTGGGAACATAATGAGGGGAAAGAATAAATATGATTTTGAAAGAAAATAAAAGAGCATGTATATAAGGGGTGAGGAGTTGTGGGTGGGTAGGGATGTGGGTAAAAATGAGAATTAACTTGTGTCATATACTAGTACAAACTCCCCAGTGTTGTGTGTGATTGTGAGCTGTACATAAAATGTACCAATAAATTCAATTTAAAAAAAAATGTCACCAGTGCTTCAAGAATCTCCTACTTAACAAATCTTGTTATCTCTACACAAAATGTTCTGTTGATTATGGAAGAGCAGCTTTCAAGCTCACCCCTGGTAGTGTGATTTGTTCCTTCTGTGGCACATGGCATTGTTTGTGGGGATTTTATTTATTTGCCTTGACTGTCTCATCTTCTAGAGAGTAGCAGTGGCCAGGGCTGCCTCCCTGCAGGTGGACTTAGCACCTGGTCTGGGACTGGGATCCTGTACCCAGTCCTGTGAAAGAACATGAATTTCACTCTTCCCCTCCTTCTTCTCTGCGTTCCAGCCAGTCAGCAACTGCATTTATATTTTTCTTTGAAACACCTTCCTAATTTGTCTTTCCTCTGTACTTCCACAGCCAGCACCCTGTCATGTGGCCTGTTGTTTAAAGAGAAAGTGAGTCACTTTCTCTTCCAGGATTTAGTTACCTCATATGTAAAAAGTAACTGGAGAAAGTAATTGTTACTGTCCCTTCCTCTGTGTACAAGCTTGCACTTCTAGGCAAAATGAAACATTTGAAAGTAGCGGGGAATTCCACATCCAGCAGGATGCTACAATTTGAGTGTGGCTTTTTCTCCAAGGGCTCATGTATTAGAAGCTTGGTCTTTGATATGACGATGGTGGGAGTATTATTGAGCTTCTCATCCTTGTGACCAACTACCCAAAGTGCACTGCTTTTAAGGAGAAAAGGTTTATTTTACCTCATAGTTTCCATAGTCAATGACTCTGTGGTAGAAACATCAGGGTGGAAGGGCGTAGCAGAAGACAGCTGAGCAGCCAGCAGTAGAGAAGAAAAGAGCCTGAGAAGAGTTATCCTCTTCCAAGTCATCCCCCTGCTTCTTGCAATGGGCCCCATCCTAATAGCCTATTCAGCTATGAACTCATCAATGGGCCAATCCACTGATGACATCGGCACCTTTACATCCAATCACTCTCTAGCTGTCTCAATCCAACCAAGTTGACAATTGAGGTTAACCATCACCTGGTGGGACCTTTAAGCAGTCAACTGACTGGAGACTCTGTCCTAGAAGGGCTTAACGTAGTTCTTCAGGACTTTGAGAGCAAGTGGCTCTAAAGGAGGAAGCTGGGTCCCTCCCTCCATTCTGCTTTTCCATCTTGCCCAGTGATCTTATATGTGCTTCTGCCACAACGCCACCTGACGTGATCTGACAGCTAGAGTGGAACTCACTGGAGCTGGTGCTGTGCCATTTGGACTTTTGGCTTTCAAGGGTGCCAGTGAAATACACCTCTGTTTTTTATAAAGTGTCCAGCCACATGTTCTTGGAGGATGGGTGGGTGGGGGTGGAACCCAGGGCCTTGTGCCAGCTGAGCATATGCTCTGTCACTCACCTACATCCCATCCCAGGCATTTGGTAGCACAATAGACACAGACTACTGTACAGAATGGTGTGAAAGTACAGTGGGGACATAACCAGAGGGAAGAGGGTAGGCTTGCGAGGAGGGGAAACCTCTATCTTGGTAAAGGGTGAGACAAGGGGACACCTTAATTACCATCTTGAAGGCTTGTGGGTAAGCTTGCGGGAAGAAGGGACAGGAGAGAAATCCAAGGGCTAGGATCATGAGACGTGCCCTCATAGGGACCCAGGAGGGTCTCTTCTTGGAGTGGAGCACGGCCTGGTGAGGGCTAGGTCCAGAGGTTTCACACACCCTGAAAGTACATGGGCCACTGACATGCACATCTGGATGGTCACCTGGTTGGTATATCAAGGATTAATGGACTGATGAGTTCATAGTTGCAAGTACTGTTGGGAGATAGGCCTGCTTGGAGAAGGCAGGTCCTCGTGGGCATTCCTTCCTCTGACTTTGCTCTGCTTCTGGGCGGCAAAGAAGTGAGCAGCTTTTCTCCACTGGGCCCTGTGCTATGATGTTTCTGCTTCAAAGCCAGCTTGCCATGGACTAAAACCTCTGAAATTGTGAGCTTTTTCTCCTTAAACTGTGCATGCCAGATGGTTCCCCAGAAACAGAAAGGTGACTAATGTGCTTGCTGTTCTTTTTTTTATTGTTTTCTCCAACATTAGTACTTTTCTCCACAGCACTTATCATAATCTTCTATGCTTTACTTACTTGGTTTTTCCCTCTTGCCTATGAGTTTGAGATCAGAGCTTTTGTTTTGTATTTTTCTGTGGTGTCCTCAGTGCCTCCCACAGACTATGCTCCTGACAATACTGTTGAAGGAATGTTACTCAGTCTTTTTTATTTTAGTCTCTAAAAACCAAGCATGGCTTGTGATTCCTTCCTTATCACTCTTGGTGCTGAGCATAATTCTCAATGAATCTTTTTGGAGTCAAAGGATAATATTTGTTGACAGAAGAAAGGGCACATTGAATAATACTCTTGCTTTGACTACTAACCCCTGTAAATATGTTCTTAAATGGAGAGAGAGGGCCTGCTGTAACTCACATTCCAAAACTTTATCTTGCCGATCTTCAGGACACTCAGATTTACATGAAAACACGACCTTTCTCTAAACAATTTTGCGTGGCAAAAGTTGCAGGCACTTCATAAAATTCTTACTTCCAGTACTTATAAAGACATTTTGTGGGTCCTGAAAGAAGGGCTGAAGACTGTAATTAAGATACGATAACCATCACCTCCTCTCATATTTGTGGGATGTGGGTTTCAGGCCAAATGTCATCAATCCAGAGCAGTGACATAAACAACCAAAATCAGTCTTTCACAGGAGGAAGTGCGAGACTTTCAGGCAAGTCAAAGTTCTGGCTCTTGCCAGTAGGGTCACGGGTGACTTAGCTGATGTCTGCATGGTAAAAGATGAACAGGGGAGCAGAGGGTGGAGTTTTGGTTCTGGGCTGCTGTATGGTGCCTAGTCTCAGTTCTCCATGCAATTGGAAGGTGACCACCAGGTCACTGAGAGGGGAAGGGCCTCACCCTGCTCTCCCGCCATCTTCCAGCAGCATCACCTGTGCCTGATGAAAGTGGGACTGTGAATGACACAGCTCGATCTCCACTCCCAGCCCCCGCGAGTCTCCATCCCTAACCTGGAGTGAGCTAGCAGTAGAGACTGCACCTGGGGACACATCTCCAGGCTCGTGGGGACCAGCCTGTGCTCACCACAGCCCCTGACTCCAGCTGGGGGAGCCATCCAAGCAGGCACAACAGTCACATGCAAGAATTCTAATGGCTGTGGGTAAAAATGAGAATTGACCTGTGTCACATATTGGTATAAATTCCCCAATGTTTTGTGTGATTGTGAGCTGTGTATATAATGTACCAATAAAGTTTACTGAACAATGAAAAAAAATTCTAATGGTGAATATAAAAAATAAAAGATTTTTAAAAATCTATGTTATGGCACCTAAGTACAGCTGGTCTAATGAATTTTAAAATACTAAAAGGTGCAGGGATAGTTTTTAATTTTAAAAGATCATAGAATGAGGTACTATTTGGGTTATAACCATCTTTTAAAACAAGAACTGGCCACATCTCTACTTTTGTAACAGATGCTGCACTTCAGCAGCTCTGCTTTCTAGGAGGGGATGTTCTCGTTCCTCAGAGCTCTGCCGTCTTGTCTGGAAACTGCCTGCTGCTCTCAGGGAAGATTAAGGTTGGGGAAGCTCTTCCCATTAGAGCCCAGCTTTGTCCTTGGCCTAATGACTCTCAGATCTCCACTCCCAGAGCACACACGGGTCCTGAGCTCTGGTCTCGCACACAGTGATGACCACACGTGTCTCTAGACTTCACAGACCACCTCGCCATTATGAAGGCCTAACTGAATCATCGTTTCACACAAAACGGCCCTTTCCTCCCATCTCAGTCAGCGGCAGCCTTTCCCCTGAACTGTGTAAGCCAGAGACCATCAACATCCTCCACTCTAACTCTCCCACTTCCTCTGAGATAACCAAGTACCTGCTCTTGACCAGGAGCCTTTGATTTCCTTTTCACCATCTATCCTAGCTTGGGTCGCTGTCACAACTAACTAACTAACTAACTAACTAACTAACTAACTAACTAACTAACTAACTAAACTAACTAAACTAACTAACTCCCCCTGCCAGCTCTCTTACTGGCTTTCTGGTATGACATTATCTCCTTCCAACCTATTTCTCACATTATAACCAGAGATATTCTAAGAAAACTAACCTGATTATATCCATTGACTGAATCATTTCAATGACTCTTCTGAATTCAAGATGAAGTACAAATTCTGCATTTTGACTTCTGACTCCCATGGATCTGGGAGACTGAAAATCCACTTTACTGGGTAACTAATTAGTTGAACAGCAGTGATCCCAGTGTTTACCTTAAGTCTTGAGTCAGCATCACAGAAGAGCAGAACATTCAGTTGCCAGGATTTAAACCTTTGTGTAATTGTTCACTGTGCAACATGGCATCTTTTGTTCATAGGGTGATAGTGGCTGATTCATCTGAGTTTAATAGCAAGGAATAAAGTTATAGCTGAAAATGTTTCTAAGACCAAGGAGTGGAAATCACTAATGAATTCCCAGTAGTTCTGTTGCTAGTCACAACAGTGATTCCTGAAGTTCCACAAACCCCAAAAGATTTGAGACGTGAGTAAAGATGCCTGAAGAATAAATACAGAAAGCAGTGAAGACGAATCAAAAAGGAAGATAACAGTATTCAAGGCTGTCCTGGAGCATCTAACCCCTGGTACAGGGTATGATTTGCTGTTGTCAAAACCAGTCGTGTTTCTAAGAAACAGTTGTTTCTCTTTGTTAGTTTCCCTCTAAAACATCTACCCAGTATCTGATCTGAATGGGTGATTAATTCAGAACACACCAGATACCCATAAATTATATTTTCTAATATGCTTTTAGGGGACTATCATGTTCAGCAACCCTAGTAGAACAGTATGGACTCACTAGGTGAGCATGGAAGCCCCGGCACTCTTACTTGGATTTAACTGATTATTTGTCTCTGTCTCACTTGTAGAAAAGTATTATTGACAAGAGAAGAGAACTGGGAAAATTGGTCAAAATAAAAATAGTGATATTCTGGCTTTCAGTTATTCAGATTTGATATTGGTGAGTGAGAAGTTAGGTCTGCTTTATGTCTCAAGGTTGGTGATATGTTAACAACTGTTGGGATTTCCTAATTTTTAATAAAGCTTACATTTATCCAAAAGTAACTGAAGAGGGAGACTTCAAAGACCACAGACACCAACCAGCAAACAAGCACATTCTCTTTGTCAGAATTCTGACCAATGGCTAGAAGCTATGAAAAGACAGATTCGGGCTGTATGGGATTTGGCCCTTCCTAGAATAAACTGGATAACCATTTCTCTGAGGCATCTTATTGGGGAGTCAACTACTACAACATAGCTCATTAAAGTGCCTTCTAACCCTGAAGTTTTAAAAATTCTTGGGAAGCCAAAAACACTACTGAAGAAGAAAACTTGGTTGCTTTGAATATCTTGATTCTTTTTTAAATATTGCCATAAAGAAATTGTATAGTAGGAGCTTTAAAGAAGCACACATGTATGAGAGTCTAGGTATATGGTTGGATATGGCAGAACTACTTAACACAACTTGCCTATTTCTGAGAGTGAACTAGTCTATTAATTCCTGAATTTTCTAAATTCCTAAATTTTCTTTATAATCTATCCGGGACCCATTATATACATTTTTATCAAAATTGTTGCTCAATTTATTTATCACTCTCTCCTAGACACCCTTCAGGTGCCAAGAGCTGAGCAGTGTGCACTACAAATAGACAGGGACATGACGCTCAGAGAGGGGAAGGCATCTGCGTGCTCAAGCTGCGGACAGAACTGCAGTCTTCGGATTACCAGTTTAGAGAGCTTCCTGTGAAATAATACACTGATGATTTCAGTTACAAGAGTGAAACTATCCTGAAAGTATTTGGGAAATCTCAGAAAACCTACTTGAGAAAAGATGGACATCTCCAAGATTAGTATCTGCACTTAGCATTTAGTCATCATGCATACATGGCTTCAGTCCTCACTTTTTTTTTTTTTTATTTTTGAGACAAGGTCTTGCTTTGTAGTTCAGGCTGGCTCTGAGCTCACTATGTAGCCCAGGCAAGCTTTGAACTCAGCAGTCCTCCCATGTCTGCTTCTGCCTCTGCCTCTGCCTCTAGAGTGCTGGGGTTGCAGGCTTGAGCCACCATGCCTTTGTTATATGTGGTTACAAGGGATCAAACCAGGGACCTTGTGCTTGCTAGGCAGGCGCTGGAACTATTGAGTTAAAACCTCGGCCCTCGGTCCTTATTTTTTACACACATGATGTACAGCTGCATCTCTGTCTGGGTGTCTCCTGGGAGCCCTGCTTGTTGTCACAGCCTCCCATCTTTCTATGTGATGCCGGGTCCTCACTATTACAAACACACGCAAGTCAGTGCTGACATCGTCTTCATCTGGTGAAGTCACAAAGTTACCAGATGACACATCTGTGTTATCTATAATACCCACAATTGATGTGCCTCCCTGTGCCCACTGGAACAGGTGTGAGTGCACACATGCAGGAATTAACCCAGAAATACCACATTTTGAACAACCTCCAGCACAAGCTTTTGTGAACAGTCTTTTTTTGGGTACATCATGAACATTCTTTTGTTTTTATTCCAAAAATTTTTATAGACATCATTTTATGACAAAATCTGTTTATCTTTCTTTGCTAGTTTGCACATTTTGGTCATTTCTAAGTTTTCTCTGTTATAAATAACTATGAAGTAAACAAATGGGAGGAGGGTTAAAATCAAAATATGTTATCTAATGCACATATGGTAACATCATATTGAAATTCTGTATTTGCTAAAGTTGAAAGGTATTAAAGAAAGATATAAAACAAATTACTATTAATATCTTAAAACAACAAATCTTTATGAACTTCTAGAAGGTAAATATATTATCAAAGCATTAGTTTTATTTAGGGCAAATGAATGACAAAGTCTTCTAAAGTTAATGAACAACTTCCAGGAAATACAAGGAGAAGAGGAAAATATTAATGACACCGCAAGAATAAAGTCAACAAAATTTGAACTATGGAAAATTTATTCAGACCATAATAAAAATATCAGGCGGAAAAGAGGAGAAGAAAGGGATTTTGAATTAAGAAAACCTTAAGATTCACATACAAGCAATCATAATACATGAACTTTATCTTTTAATCTCAATTCAAACTAAGAAATTCTAAAAGTATTATAACAAAATTGGAGAAGTGTGAGTTCTGACTGGAAATTTTATGAAAAATCAATGTTGGCTTTTATTTACATATGGTAAGCATTTTGAAGAATAGCACTGTTTAAAGGAACACAGTGAAATATTTACAGATGAAGTGATATGCTGTCTAGAATTTGCTTCCCAAGAATCTGGGTACATTGGCTTAGGCAGAGACTTTATGAATAAAACCTCTATAGCACAAGAACTAGCAGAAAGAATCAACAAATGGGATCTCATTTTACTGAAAAGCTTTTGCACAGCAAAAGAAGTCACTGACACTGCCAAAAGACCACCAACAACATGGGAAACAATCTTTACTAGTTGTTTATCAGACAAAGGGCTATTATCTACAATATATAAAGAACTTAAACCGACCAGCCTCCCCAAGTTTAAAGACCCAATTCAAAAATGGGCATCTGAAATGAACAGACACTTCTCAGAGGCAGAAGTTAAAGCAGCTAAGAAACATATGAAGAAATGTTCAACATCACTGGTCATTCGAGAGATGCAAATGAAAACAACACTGAGATTTCATCTCACTCCACAAAGAATGGCCGCCATTACAAAATCAA
>PVIC010033860.1:0-19949 GCA_004025085.1 Thryonomys swinderianus | reverse complement strand
GTCTCCACGCCCAGCATTCTATGTGGTTACCGGGGATTGAACTCAGGTCCTTGCGCTTGAGAGGCCGGCACCGGAACCACTGAGCTAACCCTCTGGCCCTATAATTCAAGTTTATCCTCCTTACGGCAGAATAGTCCCCCTTCCTGTCCTCACCCATTCAGGTGGTGACGGCCATGCAGGGGCTGCAAACATTCAGCTGTTAAAAGTTTGTTTCATAGGGTTCCTGTTTCCATCAGGATACTAGACACAGTATCTTCATCCAAGGAACTTGGGGGGTTTATTAGCCATTTCCTTGCGAGCTCGAGGAGGGAGGCGACGCCATGTGGGCTGCAAACACTGGCCATCTGGAAGGGAGACGTGGGTCACGGGGGCTGCGGCCTGGAAGGGTTTCCTACTCTGCGCCGTTTTCCTTCGCTGTCTCTTTCTCTCCCTCATGTTGGGAGCTAGTTTTCTCTGCGATGTCGCTCTTCCACGTGGCCCTGCTTTGGAGCCAGCTAGCTACAGATTGAAACCTCTACAAGTGTAAACCCAGACAAGTCTTTCCTCCTTTAAATGCGAGCACTCGGCGTTGTGTCTCAGTCACACAATAGGAACCACGACACTCATGTACGACAAGCAGATATGACTAAAAATGAAACCTAACGTTATTTATATTACCCAGCAGACTCCAGAGAGATAGAATGAATCACACACACACACACACACACACACACACACACACACACACCATCAATCTATCATAGAAAATTAACTTAAACTGCACCTGGAGAACAGCAGTTGGCAATGTAATAATCCTCATATGAGAAGGAAGGCCGGACAACCAGGAAAGTCAGGGAGGTAAATCACAGTTCAAAGGCAGGAGAAGATAGATGTCTCCCCTGAACCCGACAGGAAGGAGCAAATGGGTAGATTCCCTGCCTTTTCTTCTATCTGCATCCTTGGTAGAGAGAAGGAAGTCCACACAGCTCGGAAAAAATTCACTTAACCCACTGATGCATGCAAATTTCATCCACAGCCTTAAAAACGCTCCCGGAAATTGTGCTTAACTGAAGGCCCTCGATTCAGTCGAATTAACTATCACAATATATGACCGCGAAGTCTTGCCTTTGCTAAGTGTCTATGAGTCATGGCGGATTGAAGGCTTTTCAAAGACTCCATAGGATTCCTTAGGTGCCTCTGTCACAGTTATTTGCAGTCAGTGATTCAAACACCAGAAAAGTTTGGAACAGCTCAGATCTGGCTGGAAATCTCCATTTTTATATTGTATTAGAGTCTGTCTAAGCAGATCAGTTCTAGCTTAGTTACTTTTTGTGATTTTGCCTCTTAACTTACACAAGAGACACAGAAAATCACAATTTTATGTAGATGTGAGAGAAGAGAGAGAGAGAATCTACCATTTTATAGGAGAGTGGTACTATTCACGAAAATCATGTAAGACTGGAGCGATCATTGTAGACATCTTTGGAAGTATAGTATCTCACCGCAGGACAAGGATGAACATAATTTAGTTTTTAGTACATGTAGAAGTTAAGCCTCACTGTCTTCCATGTAACAGTTATATCACTTTTCCACAAGTAAAACTTGTTTCTGAATTTTAGTTTTACAAATATTAAAACAGCCCATCAAAAGGTAGGAGTTGCCAGTCTGTTAATTTTAATAATAGTTTTGTTTTATTTCATGTGTTTAGCGAAAAGATTATTCTAACTGCATATGGCTGGTCTTTTAAGCCAGACATTTTAGAGAAAATGGAATTCTTTCTTTTCAGTTTGCTAGATATTAAATTGTCCAAATTAAAAGAGAACTTAAATTGTACAATAGGTCCTACTTTAAAAGAACTCTTATAATTCTCCCTCTTGAGAAGCTTTACTAAAAATGTTAGGGTAATTATTCTGTTCATCTCTTAATCTGCCTCCCCTCTGAGAAAATTCTATCTCCCTATGACCTATTCTTTTTATTTTGCTCATTATAATTTGGCTTTTTCATAGTGGGAGAAACAATGCAATGTTTAAGCTTATATTTCTGATTTATTAACCTCAAGCTTACGGTTTAAATAAACTGTAACAATTTTCCTACAAATTACTCAAGATTATCTTTCTTTATACCAAAGTAATAAAAATTATGAATTTTCTTTAGGACAATACACTGAAATTTTTAAAAATCTAGCTCAGTAATTTTTTGACATGTTATTGTATCACAGTTATGTATCAGTTAATTTTTTCTATGTTAAATGGTTTATTTCATTTATTATTGCACCAAATTCATAAGAAAGGGAGCAAATGTATAGCTGATATAATATGTATTACTTTCCAGAATATTTTAATTATATTTAATTGTCCTTTTTCAAAGTTTTCAACTTTTATCACTTGATCTTGGCCAAAAGGCCAAGAAGTGATAAGCTGTCAACTTTCTTATAGCTTTCATTTGGTTATTTAAATGACTTTAATTTGCAATTCTGTCTTCTGTTCTGTTAATACAGGATAAAAAAAAATACATGGTTAGATATTTATGATCCAATAAACCAATACAATCCAGTAATAAGCCTAATTTGTATGTCTTATTCCATGAGACACAGACTTCGTATTCCAAATGCACAGTGGCTGAGCAATAGTAACTCTCACTATGCTGGAAGTGCCCACGAGACTTTCCCATAGCCACACAGATAGGATCCTGGCTGTCTCTGAACAGTTGTTGTTCTCGTAAATCAAACACTAGCAGCTGAATTTATTCCTCCTTCTGAAAATCTAAAACTGCAGAAAAATCATTGGAAATAATACTCTTCAAGGTAGAATATTACACAAGATCAATTATCCTTAAAAATAGAAAACAAGATTCAACACCTAAATTTTTTTTTTGGGGGGGGGAGAGAGAGAGAGAGACAGAGAGACAGAGAGACAGAGAGACAGGGAAGGGAGGGTTTACCACCTGCAATGCCAGGAGAAAGGCCAAAGCAAAGCACATCGGAATTGGTTAGGAAAAGAGCAGAAGCCTCACATCTAGGGAGAAGACAAAAGCAAGGACTTAAACAACAAAGTGGAGAAGCAGAGTGCGCTCGGACACAACTTTGAAGACTTGCTAATATGTCCGTGAGTGTCCAGTAGAGTCCTGACTAATACCATGTATAGAGAAATTAAGGGTGGGACTGAAGTATTAAAAAAAAAATTAGAGGAAACTGTAACTGGCAAAGTGGAAGAGTCACAATTCCAGGTAAGACTGTCAGAATGTTTCGCATAAGATGCGAAGATAAATGATGGTTTGATTCCATTAAACAGACGTTACCAACAACATTAAAGGGCATCAAACGGTTCCCCATTAAGAATTGTTTCCCTTCGGAAGGTTCAGAATTTTTGTAGAAATACAAAGAAACCGAGGGCCAAGCGAAGTAAATCAAGAATACCTCAGTTAATAAAACATTTACAGGCATATGAATAAGAAAGAAAATATGACCTGCCATGAGGAAAAAAAATGATAAAGCATCCAGAACCAGGACAAAGAGCAAATAATTTAAAATAGCCATTTCAATGATATACATATATTTAAATATTTATGTAGAGATAAGAAAGACATAAAAATTATCCAAACTAAATTTTCACCATTAAAATGCAATATCTGAGGAGAAATATACACAGAAAGTAATCATGACAGGAGAAAAAATGTTAAAAAAATAGCAAGAAAAATGATTATAAAAATCAGAGGAGAAGAATGGAAAAGAATGAAAAGAACACGAGTTTAAGTCTGGGTATTTATAATTGGAAACTCCTATGGATGCTTACGAGGAGAGAAATATTCCAAAAAATAAAGTTTAAATAAACCTCAAGCACTATAAAAATAGATCACGCACTTCAAATATAAAAAAAAATATTTAGAAAAAGAAGAGGAACATTTTACAACCAACATCTGGGTAAAGTTTGCTCATGTTTGGCACCTTAATCACTCTTCATAAAAGGAAAGATGAATAACTTTGATCTTATCAAAATTAAAAATAGTATAATTAACATTAAAGGGGACCCATTAAGAGAACTGAAGATAAACTGGGAGAAGATGCTGTCAAACTACATATATAATAAAAGTTATCAGTGAACTATGTACAGAATCCTACACAATAGAATACAAAAGAAAAATAGTAACTAAAATAAAACATTCCATTTATAAAATGAACAAAAGACAATAATGAATATTTTACCACAAACACATAGGAAGATCACTTGCTAGTAGACAAATATGTATTAAAAACACAATCAATTGTCATTATGTATTTGTATAGCCAAAATAAAAATAGTATTAATGCTATAGAGCGGGAAGAAAACAGAGCAACTGGGTCACTTATGCATTGCTCTTAAGTCACCTGTTTATGAATATTCAAATTGTGAGCTTTCACTCACTCTGTTGGGTTATGAACAAACCAGACTTAACAGCCATTTGTCAGTTGGAGATTTACTGTAATTAGCAACGGTAGTGTCTCCCCGGAAAGAGCATGACGGTTTCTTATAAAACTAATCATCGCCTTCCATACAATTTACCAATTGTACTTTGGTATTCCTCTTGAAATATAAGACTTTTATTCACATAAAACCTTTTAATAAATGTTTAGAACACTAATGATCATAATAATAAAACTATCAAGGAGCCAAATATCATTTAATGAATTATTTGTTAGACAAACTAGTGCATCTATGCCATGAAATACTTCTCAGCAGTAAAAAGGAATGAAACCTCTATAAATATAACTGGTTGGGTGGATCTCAGGTGAATTATCCTAAATAAAACAGCCCCCCTTAATATGCTACAAATGGAATTGTTCCATTTACATAATACTCTTGCAACAATAAAGTTATTGTCATGGGTTATTAAGCAACGGAAGGTGGAGGCTTCCATGAAGAATAACCTTTAAGGGTCCAAAGTTTTTTAATGGTGTCTATAACCATCCACTGTTACAATACGATTCCACGGCCCTCAATGCACAGTGTGTGAGCAACTGGTTCAATCTGAATAAATCCCTTACCTTTGTGCTTTGCTTGTGCTGTGCAGCATTTTGGTATCGGAGAAACCAGGATGAAGGCCACACAGCATACCTCAGTATTATTTCCTACACCTGCATATTAATCTACACTGTTTGCTTAAAAAGAGAAAAGAAAAAGATTTCTGATGAGGAAAATCTGGAAGCAGCTCTGGAACTAGGGCAGCGAAAGCAAAACCCTCAGGGCACACAACCTAAGTAGTTGTTGTGCCTGTGGTGTGCGAGCCTAAGAGGGAGTCCCCTAAAGGTCTCACCTGGAGAGTCTGGTTGCTCTCAAAACAGCCTTGGACCTGTCTGGAAATCTCCATGATATGCAACCAGCCACTGCAAAAAGGTGCAAAGAAAGGAGGGAATCGATGCTCCATTGTATAGTGAGAGTTTTTATGTATCAGTAAGCTGCATTAAAGTGATATATATAAAAGTCTAAAAACTGAATTATAATATGCTGTTTCCTCTTCTACGCATAAAGTAGGATAATATTGTTTGAAAAAAATGATGTGGTAAAGATATGCAATTTATGCCCGAAAGCAACAAACCAAGGTGGCAAAACAATTTTAGTTATTAATCCATAAAGGGAGAAAATAGGCTTATAAAATATTAAAATTAGAAGACCAGAGAAAGAAGAAATAGATATAAAACAGTATAGATGGAAAAATGGCAAAATGATAAATGCAAGATTGAAAACATGAAGAACTGTCAGAATAATCTAAAAGCGCAGTGCATGAGACATGATTTTAAAACAGAAGACGCAAGCATGGGTTGATTAACACAAATGCAGTTTAGCTATGAGGACAAATGTTAAAATGATTTTTTGAAAGAAAAAAATGATATATTAGTAACCATGAAAGCCGTTTCCCATAAAGAATATTTTTTCAGGATAAAGGTCAAATCCTTAGGCACAAAGAACCAAGATATATCATCAGGACATACAATCCAAAACACTTCTCCGCGTAGTAACACAGACACACTGTGGTTCCCATCTAAATGTACCTAAGAAACGTTCTGGAAGGTGATTGGGTGAAGGGAAATATACGTATTGGGTTTCACCTTTTGATCAGTTCAGTCGTTGGGTGTTCCGGTAGGAGTAAGAGGTGAGGCCAGGTTGGAGACGCATCACGGGGTGGGGCACAGTCCAGAGGCGCGAATATTTGTCAGAACCCTCCCTTCTCGCTCTGCTCACTGGTTGCCATGGTTTGAGCTTTGCCCTCCACCGTCCTGCTCTATCATGCATTTCTGCCTTGAAGCCAGTCAACTATTAGACAAAGTCCTTTAAAAACCATGAGGCAAAATAAATCTCTCCTCCATCAAGCTGTAGGAGTCAGATACTCTGTCCTGGCCTGACAAAATGACTAAGACATAAGGTTTCAAAATACATGACATGAAAACAGAATTGCAGGAAGTCATAGGTAAATCTGTAACTGGATCTGATAACCCCAAATTATTTTTTCACAAACTGATAAAATGAATGTAGTCAATAAGGATTTAGAAGACAAGCAACATCATCAACTGATATGACTTGAAACACATTTGCGAAACACTGCACAGACAGGCATCAAAATATACTTTCCTCCAAGTTGCATGAAATATTTACAAAAATCAATCATATTATGAGCCATAAAAGAATTCTCCAGAAACTGAAAACAATTGAAGTTCTCTGAAATATCTACCCTGACAAAGTAGACATAAATCAAAAATCAATAACAGATTAATGTAAAATATTTTAAAACTTAAATCCTTAATTATACACATGAAAAAACACAGTAATGAAAGAAGAAATTAAAGCACAAAAGGAAATAGTTTCTCTTTTAACTTAACAACAATAGAAACATAACCTATACATTTTTCAAGATGCTGTTATACAGTTAGGAAGAATTTTGCATCAATAAATACTATCATTAGAAATGAACTCAACTTCATTAAATAGCAAAAGGAAGAGACAATTACATAGGAAAGAGAAGAGAAATGTGAACATGAGAGTCACTGCAAACAAACTGGAAGGACTCAAACTCCCTATCACGAATAACAATCATCACTGTTACATCAAAAGTGTGCCAAACACTAATTTGAAAAACTTAAAAATGTAAGCCGAAGGAGGGAAATGGCAGGCAAAATCAATGAGCTAAAAGATGCTCTTCTGAGCTCAGAGACTTCGGAGGAAGACAATTTGGAACAGGGTTCATGGACATGAGTTGTTTTTTGTTGTTGTTTGTTTGTTTGTTTGTTTTTTGCTATAAGAGTTTATCTTTATTTGAAAACATGCTAAGTTTTGACCAGCCCTTGAATATATTTTAAAAGGTTACTAAAAATAAAATGAAAATATAGGCTGCAGAGGAAGCCTCATGTGGACTACAGTATAAATTTTTTTTTTCAACTTCTTTTTTGCCAAATCTTATTCTAGCTATACTGATCAGGGAAAAAGAGAGAGAATAAATATGAAATGAACAAAGAATATATTTGTTGACATCATTATAATGAAAATATATTAAATAGGTATCAGCATATTATGAAAATTTATATATTAACACATCTAAAAATTGAAATAAATTGGTCAAATTTCTTGAAATAACCTACCAAGTTCACTCAAGGTTACCCGCGTTAATTTTTTGGCAAAAAAAAAAAAAAAGTAATATAGCAGATTCACTACTAAATTCTAACATTTAGGAAAAAATTAAACCAATCTTGCTCATATTATTTTCAGAATATTGAAGCATTCTCTTAAACCATTATGATGCTTCAAAAGTTATATAAACAAATGCCTAAACAAAACTATAAATATCCCTAATGGAATTAGATGCAAATACCCAAGCAAATATTAGTATTTTAAATCCAGCAATACAAGGCTAAACTACCATGATATAATGAAGTTTATTCTATGATTTTAAGGTTGGTTTAATCATTAATGGATGAATATATATATATATATATATATATGACACAAAAATAAGTGGTACAATCCAATTATTATTTCAGATAAAAATCTCAGCCAAATATGACTAAAGGAAAGATTGTCAAGGTGTTAACTGCATGAATGTAAACTCTTCGTCATATTGTACTGAACTGACAATACTGAATATTTTCCCCCTAAAATCACAGTAAGTTATGGGTACATAATTTCCACATTAGATTTAAGGTCAAGCCTTCTAGACAGTGCCAGTGCAAACAAAACTCTTCAAACCAAAACAGAACAAAGAAAATGAAAACAATGAATGAAAATTACAAAGGAAAAATTGAAACTGTCTTAGCATATAGAGAAAATGAAAATCTGAATAGATAATGTGTTAAAAAATTATAGAATATACTACTTCAAACAATAAATAAGCTTAGAAATAAACTTCAAGAGCACAGGATTACTTTTATGTGAGGCATCTCAAATACTTAAATAGATAAATAATTAAAATAAAAATGAGACAACATGAAAGCAAGAGGTAGAACTTTGAAGACTAGAAAGAGACAAGGTGGAGGGGAGGAAAAGAGAGATAATGGATATAAAATTAAGATAAGGTAAAGTCATGCTTCTAAAATAAATCCATCATCACGTAATATTAAAATGTACTAATAAAGTAAACAGATCAACCAATAGTCTTCTACATACTAAAATAGAAATACCTAATCATTTTCAAAAATCAATACAATTTACAATAGCAAAAGAATGAAGTACTTGGAAGAGCTGACCAAACATATTTAAGACTCATAAACTAAAACATATGAATGAAAGAAATGTATACATTTGGTTTATGGGAGAGAATAAGACTCAGTAAGATGTCAATTCTCTTGTACTTGATTTTTAGAATCCATAATATCTTAATTAAAATCTCACTAAATTCTCTTAAGAAATTGCCAGATGAAAATTAATATGTAAGTAACAAAGATATACCTTCAAAAACCTCAAAATTAGGATGATAGAACTAATAATACCTCTTTTTGTGACATTTAAATCTACAATACAAGGTTTCATTTGTTATCAGACTTATCCTAAAGTATTCTTTTACTATCACAAGAAAAGCCAATTTATGTCTGTGTATTTAATAGAGGCTCCAGAAATAACCCCAAACAATTTGGCATGTGTGGGCAATTGTAAACTGTGACTTTTAACAAAACTGTGAAGTCCACTCAATGGAAATAGATTATCTTTTCCACAAACTGTGCTGAAAAAATTAATACCCCTATGCAAATAATTTCATTTCAATACTGTTTGCAAATTTTTACTCAAAATGTTTCATGTCTACTTGGAAAGCAAAATTTATAAATCTAGTTGGAGGGAGATGAATCCTTTTTAAATAATATTACAAAACCAGGATCAAAAGATATGTGGTCTAATTTATCAGAAAATTAAAAAAAATGCTTTAAAAATCTGTTAAGAATAAAGCACAATTGGAAGAAAAATGTTGTGCTCGCTTCGGCAGCACATATACTAAAATTGGAAGAAAAATGTTTGGCAAGCATATCTAATAATGACTCAAAATTATGTAATATTAAAGCTTAATAATATTGTAAGAATACATGCATATTCATGTTACATACTTCATAATAGCTACTCGGTTCATATTTGCTAAGCCTTGGAAACAGCTGTTTGTCTATTGACAGATTAATGGATAAAGAAATTATGGGAATTATACACAATTGAGTACTACTCTGCCATAAAGAATAAGTCATTTAAAGACTTGAGATAATACTGTTGATCAAATAAATAGGACATATAAATATTTTATTTTAAATATTGCATGATTTATCTTATATGAGAAATCTGAACTGTAAATAAAGGGCCAAGGATGAAGCTCACTGGTACAGCACCCGCCTGGCAAATGCAAAGTCCGGAATTCGATCTCCAGCACCAGAAAATAAATAAATAAAATGCAAAATAAAAGATGATGCAATGAAGAAAACATGGTATTCACATTTATAGGAGTACTGCTCTACTATATAGAAAATATAAATTTGAGCCATGTTGTATGAAAATTGATACAGGCTGAAATCATAGTAAGTGAAATAAACCTTAAGCAGAATTTTAAATATTACGTGATTTCTTTTATATGAAAAGCAAAATTCATGAATAAGAAGCAAGATAAATGACAGGGTATAGGAAATAGGGAGACAGATCTTATAAAATTGGAAAGGGATCCAGACATAAGGGGAAGGGGACTGAGGGGATGGGAAAAAAGAATTAAGATGGTTTTTGCACAGGTACCATCTCTGTGTGAGGAATGCAAACATGATCATTTGCAAACATCTACTAATAAAAGCAATAAAAACAGCTAAAATGGAAGAAAAGGTTTAAAATACACTTCATCAAAAACTTTTGTATGATATACTCAAACACATGAAACGAGGTTTGATCTCATAGACCTGAGATAGTGTACATACAACTGTCGATATATACTACATTTGGAAACAATACGATCCTGCTATACACATCACTTAGCATAACCACAACTAAGTAGGTGGTAGCATGGCTATTGGCAGGGACTGGCGGAAACTTAAATAGTGTGATTTCCCAACAGTTTGGAGGCTTCCAAAATTGTTGGGCATCCACCTAGTATGTGATCCATCCATTTTAATCCTGATTATTCAATAAATGTTATGAGAATTTACTGTATGTTTCTGAAAATTTATGCAAGTACATTTATACTAACTTTACTCATAGAAGCTGAAACATTTGACACAAGCAAAGTCCCATTGAATAGGAGAATGGATAATACATCGTGGCAAATCTAAACAATGGGATCCTACTCGGGAAGGAAAAGGAGCAAATTAAATACACACAACCGTACAGGCAGTTTGGGGAAGAATGATGTTGAGAGGAGAAAGCCTACTCTGTACACTCCATTCATTGTATTTTTATATCATTTCTTATCCGTCATATTTCAGACAACACAATGTAGTCGCAAAATCCTATCCGCAGTTTCCTGGGATAATACGGGACAGAACTGGGGGCAGAATAAGAATTTCCAAGCAGCATGAAAAGATTTTCTGGATGATAAATATATTCCCTATCATGCTGGTGCCTCACAGGTATCTAAATATATCAAAGATGAAAATGTGTATAATGTAGAAATGAAGTTGTAGGCCAAGGGTGTCTTGTAGGTTCTTCCCTGTGAGCCTGGAAATGGGTGAAAGAATGATGTACAGTTTTGGATTCTAATTCCTTGTATCAAGCTCCTTCCTCTCCAGGGAGCTTTAACCCTGGGCTTGCCGGGTTGAAGCGGTCATGTGAGAACTGGCCTGGTCCGGTTACCGTGCCTTCTCCGTAATCCCTCAGCCTTGGGAAGGTGAGTGGTGGCGCAGAATTAATACAGCAACTGGGCTGTGCGTGGTTCCTTCTTCTTTATTAAATTACCCATATCGCGGAGGTTACTGGCATTCATATAGGGCGCCTTGGGATGTGATTAGATGAGAGGGCGGGCACAGTGCTCATGGCAGTATATGATTGGATACAAGGGCAGAAGCAGCATTTAGCACTGCATGATTGGTCTGTGTCACCTGCGTCTGTGCATTGCTATGGTTTCTTAAAGGGGCATGGCCTCTTTTCCTCTACTGAGAGAGAGAGAGAGAGAGAGAGAGAGAGAGAGAGAGAGAGAGAGAGAGAGAGAGAGAGAGAGAGAGAGACTAAGAAGCGTTTGGCCACAGTCATGTACAGCTCTCGGCCAGCCCTAGCCCTGGCTTCCTGGCACATCACTCTGGAAAGGCAGTGGATGCCCCCACAGCCCTTTGCCCCTCGCTCCTGTTCCTTGGCCCTGTGCCTGGCCGGAGCCTCAGGGAGAGCAGCTACTGCATTTTGCGGGTGAAACTTTTTCTCAAAACACATCTCGTGGTGCTGTGACTGGAACGAAAATGAAACGTCAATTGCTGCGACACTTATTTTTCTCTCAGAAGTTACCCAGGCAAGAAAAAGGAATTCTGTCTATCTTGGAAATTGTTTAGACACACTTGTACTGCAGCTCACTCTAAAGGTGAAAGAAAAAGAAGTTTCATGTTTGTCATTATTTATCCAGCTTCCAGGATCCCCATAGTCAATCGGGCTGCCTATGAGCTCAGAGTATCCAGCATGATCTGGCCTTTGAGCCTTTAATGGGGAGATTTTAGCTGATTTAATCTAATTTATAAGAAGGACCCGCGCCCTGGGCCGTGAAACACAGCATTGCCTACTGAGAACTTCAGGAAAACGAGGGGTACAGTCCAACACCAAAACAAATCATCTGACATGTTCTTACAAATAAACATGCTTCTTCAAATATCATCAGGAATAAGTCAGTGTTTCAGATCCATACATCCATGCAGGTGCTGTCATGATAACAAATTGGACTTTTTGTTGACTTAAAATTTGAAATGCCATAATTTGGCCCTTCAAAAATGGGGGGGGGGGCGGTGAACATCCTTCGGTTTGTGAAAAATGGGGATTTTATTAGAGCAAAGTAGGGAAGAGCAGCATGTGCGCATGAGCGCAGAGAGCACCCTGTTGACACAGGAAGAAACATAACAATGCAAGGGCCGCCGGGGACGAGGGCAGCGGAGTCACTTAGGATGCTGATGACAAGGCGACCGGGAACACTGCCCAGGCCCGGCGCTGACCCGCCCCCGGGTCCCACACGCACGTCATGACCAACGCGTTTCGGGCTAAGACTCATATTTCATGGCAGTGCGAGACTCCCCAGTTAGACTGCATCTGTTAATAATAAAAATTTCCCTTCTGGAATGAGAGTTTAATAGTTCTTGTCTATGCTTTAAAGAGGAGATCACAGCAATAAATCAGCATTAGGATTTTAGTCTGTAGTAGCATGGGAAATATATTATTTCTGACATTTAACTTGGTCAAAATTAAGTTAAAATATTCACCCAGCGGGACAGCGTGATAAAGGAATAATTACGAGCATATAATCCTAAGAAATTTTGGACTTTGCACATTCTAGAAGTGCCACTAGGGTTAGCATACACATTATCTTTATTGTAATTAGGAGTCATTATTAAATTATTTTATTGTATTTCAGAAAATAAGTGTCTTTCAAACCCAATTTATTGCAACAATAAATTGTACATGCTGTTTGGAAAATGATTTTGCACATGACTTAATCCACTTCACTAATTAAGAACATCTGAGATTAATTATTCAGTAAATTATGTTCACATGAATGTATACATTTGTGGCTTTAGAAGGGTCATCTTAATTTTGGCATTTGTATGTCAGTTCAAATAAATTATTCCCACTTGCTTCAACACAGCCCATAGAAAAATATAGATAGACACACCCACAACCATAAACACAGAGGCACAAAGGGATCACAGACAAAATTATCCTCACGATTGACCTGATATAACTACATATGAGCAATAATGTTGATTTAAAATGTGTTATTACGAGACACGTATAGGCAACCTAATTCTCAAAGCTACTCAAAGCAAATTCTGCCTCTTAGTTACTTTTCTCTCATTGCTGAGACAAAAAACCCCAACACCCAGAGTTAAAGGAGAAAGGCTGATTCAGCTCAGGGTGTAGAGGTTACAGTCCATTAGCAGCTGGCTCCGTGGGAGACTGGCGAGGCCAGGCCGAGAAGCCAGAGGAGAACCATGCACGATAAACAGAAAACAAGAGCCGGGCGTGGTGGCTCACGGCTGTGGTCCCAGCACTCAGGAGGCAGAGGCAGGAGGATTGCTGAGTTCGAAACTTGCCTGGGCTACCTAGTGAGCTCAGCCTGAGCTACAAAGTGAGACCCTGTCTCAAAGAAAGAATAAAATAAAAAAGCAGAAGACAGGAGAACCAAGCAAGGGGATTTCCTTACAGTACCTTTTTACACCGGCTGTAACAGTAGCTGGGTTACCTTATATCAGCACCTGGATTGCATGCAATATGCATGAGAAAAGATAAATTCTCAGGAAGTATGCATTGAAGTCATATCATTAAGGGAAAGAATGAATATGCTATTCTGACACTTAGGAGACAATGGCTACAGAGGGTCTGATGAGGTTGTTTCAATAAGTATCACTGAGTCTTCTGGGGTAGCATATTTAGAATGCTATTCTGTTTCCAAAGAAAAACACAATGTATACTTCAGACTCAGAATATGTGCATTCATTCTATGCATCCTTGCCAACCCTGGGTTGTGAGAAATATTCTTCTAGGTTGAAAATATTGTGTTTGTTTTCTTCTATTATAGTTTCTTCTTTTAATATTAATCGTTACTAAATCTTAATATGTTCAATGAAGGTATGTTCAGTGAAACATACTTCGACGCTTTCATGGCCTTTGCCCAAAATGACTAGGGAATTACATGAGTAGTTTCTCTGATGTGAATCCATTATACAGACCAAGGAGTATTCATTTTTGTCATATATCATTGATATGTTTATTAGATTGGTAATTTATATTTTTAGTTTTGGATTTATGTTAGGTTTCATTTTTTAGGAAGAAGGTCTGCTGAAGTAAAAAAAGTACTGTATGTTTTACAAAACTGTTTAAATATCATATTTAAAACATTTAAATTGTGCTACTGAACTAAACATTCTCATTTATAAAAAAAACAAGCTGTGCAAACAGAAAAATAAGAGACATAAATGGCTTTAATGACTCACACCAGTCAAGTTAAAATGGTACGATTTGTAGACTATTGACACAAATCCATTTGGTTGAGTGAATTAAATAAATGCTTCACTGTTCTAATTACTATAATCCTATTCCTTACTATGTGGTAGTATAAATCCTCCAGTTTTGTTAATTTTCTTAATGAGTCTCTTGACATTTCCAGAATTGTTACATGATTCCATAACGTTTGGAATCTGATAATTTATTATTAAATAAATTATATTGAAGTAACTTATTACATATTAATATACTGATGTATGGAAATTGACATATTTATGATACAGACTGACAATCTATGAATATAGTTTATACCTTAATTTATTTATGTCTTTGATAATTGCATTGAACAGTTCAAAATCATATTAAGGAATTTTTATGAATTCTAATTTGGAATTATTCTGGGATATTAGATGTTTCCCAGTAGAATTTTAAATGCTATTGCCTACTGTGCAAATATGAAACATAGTTTTGGTGCAATTATACAAATGGCAATCAAAGCAGATTATAAGACAAGAGGCATTTTTAAAAGGAGGTGCACTGGACAGTGATATATGGGAAATATGGACAACAACCTAACAATAATAGAATTCTTATGAACTCATTACATGCAAAAATAATGTATAAAGGAGGAGAAATCAATGTATTAAAATTCTATTGGAGAATTAAATGTATTGCTTCAACAGTTGATAAATTAAGTACATATTTCTACTCTAAGGGTATAGAAAATTTGAATAATGACTGATTTACAAACACAGAATGAACTTAATGGTTACAAAATTTATATTATTTTCAAGAGCATATTGAACATTTAGCAATACTCAACATAAAATACCTAGAAGTTTTTAAATGAGCAATATTTCCAAGTATAACCTCTGACAATGAAGAAATTAACCAACAAAAAAGCAACAAAATACTAGTAGAAATAAATGATCACTGTGTTTTCAATAAGATTTTTAGTACTTGATGCATTAGAAAAAGAAGCAAAGTAGCCCTGTACATTATTTGTATCTGAGCAACTGTGAACACTCTAAAGATGTACACATAAAGTTATTTTGTAACTTGCAATAGTGAAGTTCTTGGGGAAAATTAACAATACTTTAACTTGAAAAAAAATAGGCTCTGGCATTATTTTAAGATAACATTTTAGACATCAAAGCTATTTTTAAAATGCCAAAAACCAAACAACTGTTTTCTTGTTTGTTTTAAGGTTACTTAATACAATGTCAAGATATAATTGTACCTCTTTTATATATCCATAACACCCTATGTAGGGCTTTACAGGAGGACTTGATTTTAAAAAGAAAATATTTCACATACTTTTCTGCTCCACCAATCAATTAGTATTATCATACCTCCTGAGTCTTTCTAGCCCTATAATCAAGCAGAGTACTGTATGAGGCACATGATATATTAGTTGATGGGATGTATTAATTGATGGTGGGATAGAAAGACACCAGGGACAATAGGGAAAAGTATCACATTTAGTCATGGAAGGGGAGGTTAGAGGATTTACTGTGCTGAGGACTTAGGTATTCTCAAATTCAGCATAAAATTTCCATAGATTTTCCAGGAATTGAGGTACACTTACTCATAATGTAATTCAAGGAGGTAATTGGATTTGCTACACAGGAATGTAATACTGCTGAATTACCTTAATGGAAACATCCTGGGTAGATCAATTTTAAAACTAGGAACAAGTGTGCATACAAAAGAAATGGAAAGGTAACTGCACTTATGAACAAGAACTCTAATGTCAGCAAGACAAGGAGGGGAATGATAGGGCTGAAGTTGTTGGTTCAGAGGGCCCTTGTCAAAACAACTGGCTTTCACGATGGTGCAAACTGAGATCAATACTGCCTTGGAGAGTGCGATCTGCACACAGTGCTGGGCTTGCTCCGGAGGACATTTGCCCCCTTAAAATGGATCTGAATGTGATATTTTCAAAGACTCCAACTCTTTTTTTTTTTTTTTTTTCTGAGACAGGGTCTCGCTTTGTAGTTCAAGCTGGCCCGGAGCTCACTATGGTGCCCAGGCAAGCTGCCGTGAACTCTGCAATCCTCCTGCCTCTGCCTCCTGAGTGCTGGGATGACAGGCATGAGCCACCATGCCCTGCACTGTGGTATGTGGTGTTGATGGCTGGTGAGCGTGAGTCTCCACGCCCAGCATTGTATGTGGTTACCGGGGATCAAACTCAGGACCTTGTGCTTGCGAGGCAGGCGCCGGAACCACTGAGCTAACCCTCCGGCCCAAAGACCCCCAACTCTTATGATCCGATAAAAAATGTCCCCCGGATGTCTCATGTTCCAGGGTTGGATCTGGCCAACAGAGGTAGGTCACTGGGAGCGTGACTTGAAGGGTCTATTCCTGTCCCTACATCTCCCTTCTTTCTCGGTCACCCGACTGCCATGCGGTAAACCGCTTCCCTCCACCATGCTGCCCCTGCGCTTTTACCTTTCGTGGATTCATGGACTAAACCCATGAAAATGACAATCATTTCTTCTTCCCATTTAGACATAATTTAGGTTTATTTAGGGGTCAATTTTTGGCTTGGATGCAAACTTAGTAACTTAGGGATTCAAAATGAATTTAAAGGCATAATTGCCAAAACTTTATGCCTTCTGGATGTTAGTCCTCTCTACTTGAGGAACAACTGACCAAAAATTTCCCGTGAGTTGTTTCCTTCGGTGTGCAGAAGGCTTGCAGTTTGATGGGATTCCATTTGTTGATTCTTCACAGCACCGCTTGTGGCACCTTCTACTGTTCAGTAAGTTCTCGCCCATGCCAATGACTCCAGAAGTTTGACCTCTTTAGTCCCCAGTAGAGCATTTCCTCTCTAACATAAGACGTTCCGCACATGCACCAATTCTCCCCAAGGAATGTAATTATGGCCTTCACATAAATACGAAGGGAAAAAAATAAACTCTGAAAATCCAACAAACTGTGGTAAGAGTTAAAGTGGTGGATCTGGATGCTCAGGGGAAAGTGGTTGCTGGGCCGTGTCAGGCTGGCCTCGCGTGCTGGGAGGCGAGCAGAGGAAGAGGACCTGTCTGTCAACGGCTTCGCTGTTTCACCATGTCAGCGGCTCGGGGCACTGTTGTAGAATGCGTCCTGTCTGGAAAGGAGCAGTGGAGGCCACCATGGAGTAGTCAGGGAGGTGGTCCTGGAAGGAGGTATCTCGTCCCTGGCTCCTCCTTTCTCTCTTTACCCCGCAGCCGTCTAGACAGGAGCGGTACCTCTCATCACCGTGCCCTTCCTGCCTCGGAGACCTATGACTAGCGGTTGAGTCTTGCAAAATTGTAGCCAAAAGAAAACTTCCCTTTCAAAATCTGGGCGTCGGCTGTTTTGTCTTGGCACAGCAAGAGTGTGTCTATGACAAATTCAATAAGCAAAAAGTATCACATGTATTTGACTGACATAACACCATACAAGAGACAAAATTTAATTCATTATACAACCATGAAAGCTATTTTACATAGTACATATTCTTTTGTATTTCAGAATGCAGAATACCTTGCAAAAATGTGGCTTAAATTTATATATCAATTATTTACTCCTAATTCTCATTTGAACGTCTTTATTATTTTTAACAAAGGGGAATTTGTAAGTTTGAGCAGAACCTCTGATGCACAGCACAGGTAATCTTGGTTTGAAATCTTTGATAAGATCAGAAAATAAAAGCACTGTTTTCTGGTCAGTGATTTAACTATTTGTTGCTCCTCATCATGATAAAATATAATAATGAGGCTAAGTAACAGCTTACACCTGAATGACAATGACCTTGACTATTCTGGACCAGTTATTTCAAGGTTTCAAACTTTCTGCAAATTAATTGAGTCAAAATAAAAAAAATAAATAAAACAAATCTCAGACCACTGACTGGAGCTATTGCATTCTTTTATTCATCGTGTAACTTTAACACAAGTGACTTTTATAATATTTTGCCAATATATTTTCTAGATAGAGATTTGAGTCATTGAATGACTTCATAAGTTTATAACCATTGCAACAAATATATAATAAATGACAAGCAAGTAAATATGTAATTTAAACATATGGTGGGGAAGTAAGAAGAAATATATTGGAAAAAAAATGGGGACAGGGCTTACACTGAGCTTTGTTTAATGAAAGCTCAGAGATGAGAGAGAGAGTATAACATTATACCAAGAATCTGAAGTAGAATTCATAAATGTGTTTATATTCAAATTTCATGAACAATGCAAATTATATTTCTATGATGATTTGCTAATCTGTACTTCCAGAGGCAGGTTGAATGACTCTATATCCAAGAGCACCTGTCATTGTGAGGTTTTTATTTATACAAAATGGTACATATAGATACTATTCATGTTGGTGTTTTGCCTGGTATTTCTGTTATTACTGGTGAAAGTGAGTTTGTTTTCCTCTATTTCAGGGTTTATCACATTTTCTCTCTGTGAAGTACTTAACCAGATTTTCCATTTATTATCTTTGAGTATGAACTTTTTGAAATATTGTACTTTTTGGCTGGAGATTTAGCTCAGTGGTTCTAGTGCCTGCCTAGCAAGCGCAAGGTCCATGGTTTGATGCCCAGTAACCACATACAATGATACCAGGCATGGTGACTCACGTGCCATCAATACCACATACCACAGTGCTGGGTGTGGTGGCTCAAGCCTGTCATCCCGCACTCAGGAGGCAGAGGCAGGAGGACTGATGAGTTTGAGGCTTGCCTGGGCTATGTAGTGAGCTCAGGGCCAGCCTGAACTACAGAGAGACCCGCCCCCATATATATATATATTTTTTTTTCTAATAGCAGATATATTAAAACTGCAAATATAATTCTTAAGGATGTAATGACTCCTTTTCTATCCTTTACTTCCTCGCCTAATTTTAAAAAGTTCCACTTTTACTGCATATATTTTCCTTTGCTCTTTGGGCTTTGTGAAGTTTGAAAGCAAGTCAGCTGCAATTGGGCAGCAGAAAGAGCGTCTCAGGGTTGAGACTCTTGATGCAAAATGAAAACCACGGGGGCAGGGGAATTCCAGCATCTGTCTAACGAGGCTTCCAAAATAATATTGGAAAAACGAACTGGAAAAAGTGATGTCACCATCTAATTTGTTTTGCGTTGTTTTTTTTCTTTTTGGAGACAGGGTCTTGCTTTGTAGTTCAGGCTGGCCCTGAGCTCACTATGGTGCCCAGGCAAGCCGCCGCGAACTCAGCAATCCTCCTGTCTCTGCCTCCCGAGTGCTGGGATTACAGGCGTGAGCCACCACGTCCGGCATTGTGGTATGCGGTGTTGACTGTTGGTGGGCGTGTCTCCACACCCAGCATTATATGTGGTTACTGGGGATCGAACTCAGGACCTTGCGCTTGCGAGGCAGGCGC
>PVIC010033859.1:0-19882 GCA_004025085.1 Thryonomys swinderianus | reverse complement strand
TTTCTCTGTCTTTCTTTGCACCCAAGGTTGGTGTGGTACCACTTGAGCTAAATCCCCAACCCCCCTTTATTTATAACATTAAGTGAATAAGTTGCCTGGACTGGGCCTAGAGTTGTGGCTTTCATGCCTCAGCCTTCCAAGGTGCCCAGATTGCTGGTATGCACCATCATACCTGGCCAGGGAGAATTTTAAATGCCAGGTTCAAGTTCACAGTGTTGAAGTTAGTAACTAAAACTATTTGCTCTGCCAAGCCACATTGTCTTTCTTTTCGTTCCAGCTGTCTACATCATTTTCATGTAGTTTGTTCTGTAAGTGAACACTGTTGTCTAATTGATAGCACTGTAAATAATTCTAGGCTACTTGTGTAGACATATTTAGAATATAGAATGGTCATGTTGATACTTTAGACTTAGGTGTAAGTGGGCAGGGCCAGGTGCAGTGAGCGATTCCTCCTGGAAAGCTGCCTGGGCAAGTCCTCTTGGGTCTGACAAGTTAGATGCAGTGAAGGACACCAGCTTTCCTTGGAGAAAGAGCCAGAAGTGATGGAGCAGTAAAAGTTGTGCAGGACAAAGTGCAGCTGGGAGAGCAGGCTCTGAGGCAGCGAGAGAGGATTGTTTGCTCTTCTATTTGGAGGGCAAACTTTCTTTGCCCAGTTTTGTTGGCTGCTTGCTATTTAGAAAGTTGACCCCCAAGGAAGCAGCGGTAGAGACAAGGGTGCATACATAACTGAAATGTATTATTTTATTATTACTTAAAAATTATATTAGAACATTCATTTTCTTCAGTGTATGAATGACTATCTCCTTGTCTTTTACATTATATGTCATTAAGAAATAAGACTGGGTGGGTTCCACTTTAGCTCAGAATTACGCTTTTACAAGTTCTTCTTTGTTTTTTGAGATAAGGTCTTGCTTTGTAGTTCAGGTTGGCCCTGAGCTCACCATGTAGCCCAGGCAAGCTTTGAACTCAGCAATTTTCCTGCCTCTGCCTCCCGAGTGCTGGGATTATAGACTTGAGCCACCAAGCCCTGCATTTGTGGTATGTGATGCTGACTGCCGGTGGACAGTGCCCAGTATTGTTTTATGTGGTTACCTGGCATCGAACCAGGAACCTTGCACTTGCTAGGCAGGGCGACGGAACCACTGAGCTAAATCTCTGGCCCTACAATTTCTTCTTTTTTTTTTTTTTGTGGTACCGGGGATCAAACTCCGGCCCTTGTGCTTTCAAGGTAGGTGCGGTACCACTTGAGCTAAATCCCTGGTCCCCTACAACTTCTTAATAGTAACCCAAGTCAATTTTAGTTAAGATTTGGTTGATAATCACAGATTATTCTTTTAACCTTAGAGTTGATTCTAAATCCTATTCATATTTTCTTTTGGAGTCCTTCACACCAGTACGAACTCATCGTTGACTTAAAGCATAAATTAGCTAACTACAAAACTTATATATATACTTTTATAAAATATTTCAGGTTGCAAATCAAGTTTGTGATACAGGAACTGAGTTTCTTTTTTCCTTCAATTTCTTGTTTCTCCTTTTCTCTGCCTTTCTATCTCTTCCTTTCAACTCCTGACCCTCTTTTGAGCAACAATTACTGAATACTCAACTGGTGCTAGGGAATGTACTCAGTAACTTTTGGAAAATTTTAACTTTAAGGCAGCAGATTAGTAAATTAACAGTGTCAGTACAGAGTCTTGGTTTCGTATTCATTTATTTGTTAAACCAGTGTATTGAAGAGCTTTGAAAGCTCTGTAGGTCCCCTAACAGGGATGATATCCTGGAGGAAGTTGTGGAGTAAGGAATGGGTAGGGGAGTTAGTAAGAAGGGGGAGAGAGCATTGTGATCGGAGTATAGGATGAGCAAAACGATAGTATCAAGGCGTGTTGAGTGAGGGGAGTTAGTGGCAGATGGCTTAATAGTTAACCCTTCTGAGCTTTATTGCCCATCTCTTTAAATTTAGGCCCATCATAAATGTGTTTGCAGTGTTACTATGCTGACTGGGAATAAGTAAAAAGCAGCCAGCAATTTTGTAATAGGGGCCCAGTTAATGTTAGCTATTATTATTTCCACTTGAATTAAAATAGGAAGATGGCGAGACGGGGTGAGGTAGCTGCTGAAAAATAAGGCCTCTTTGTGAACCAGGACCTGTTTTAGAAAGAAAAAATGATACACCCCACTTACTTCAAGTATAGCAGCAGGAAATAAACCTCTATGATTTTAGCATAACTGTTAAAGCATTTTTTATCCTCTCAGTGTCCAGCATTGACCTGAAAAGTACAAGCCAGGCACTGACAGCATTAGGCTTTCACACCATGGCCAATGTTAACTAAATAACAGTGTATGTATAGCACTGTGTTTAGCACTCTCTAGAACAGGATGGGTTAGTGAGCATTTATAATTTGATAGTCTCATTAGAATTAGGCAAATATATTATTAAAATAGTTATAACAGGTATTTTATTTGGAGTTAATAAATGAAATTTATTACTTTGATTTTTCTGTGTAGTTTTCTGTCCAGCAGTGATGTATTATTTTATGTTGTGATGATAAAACTCCTTTCTACATTCCTTTTTATCTATCTCTTCAGTTCATATAGTTATAAAATACAGTATTGTGGGGTATTTGAGTACATGTATATTTGTAATGTCATAAATTATGTTTAATGAATGAAACTACTGTTTGTCATTTAGGAACCTGTATAGTTTATCACTTTTCTGTACCCTTGGGTTGATGAGTGGTGTTTGCTTCTATAATTATTGCAACTGGGGTCTGAAGGTTCCTTGATTTAACTCAGCATTGGTCCATGCTGTGCTGTGACTACATGCTCTTAGATTCAATATGATAGAAGAGGTGGGATCTTTATGAGATTCTGAGGCATTTGAGCTCCTTTCTCCTCTGTGGGACTGAAGCTCTCAGAAAAGAACCTGCACATACTTACCTTTTAGCCTGCTCTATGCCTTGCACCTCACCTTCTCCCATGAGTTCACACAGCTTTTGTCTTTCACCTCAGGGAAGCCTTCGCCTGACACTAGATGCTAGTGCCTGAGTATTCGACTTCCCAATGTCTAGAACTCTGAGATATGTATTTGTTTTTTTATTAACTAGCTAACTTCTAAGGTATTTTGCTATAGAAGCACAGAACAGAGGTAGACTAAGTATTTGCTTGGCATACCTCCCCTTCTCAAAAAAAAAAAAACCAAAAAACAAAAAAACTCAGGAAGATTCAAATTATCACATAGGCTTCTGGTAGGCCTGTGACTACACAGGGAAGTATGCAGTAAGATGAGTTTCTGTTAGATCAGGTAACAAACACATGGTGATTTTATGTTGCCTTGCAGTTTCTTTCACATGATACGCACTTGTGTAGCACAGGATAATTTTCTTTAAGTCAGCCTCTCTCCTGGTGTTTTTCTACAGCACTTTCATCCCTCATGTAAAAATAAAATATAGCTTTTACTTTTCCTCAAAACTTGTTTTTTTTTTTACTTTTTTTTTTCAAAACTTGTTTTAAAAAAATGTAAGTTTACATTTAATGAACTGATTCTTAAAAAATATTTTTTCCAAGCCAGGAGTGTTTTGCCACGGACAAAAAATTTATGAAGCAGGTAACAGATCATTAATCTCAGGGCATTTTTTCCTCCAGAAGGTTGTTGCTGTTTTTGGTTTCCTTCCTTCTTTTAGCTTGCCTGCTGGCTGTTAGAATAGAAGTGACAGACGGTCTTGATATACTGTTGGGCAGAGAATCTGCTGGTTTTTATTTGGCATAATAAATGATTGAAAACAGAGTGCTATTTTGTTATAATTCTAATAAAGCCAACATGGTGGAGATTCTTACGATGCATAAATTAAGTTCCAGAAAAAAGTATAGTAAACTAGGCACTACAAATGTTTCTGGAATATATGGAGAAACTCATAAGAATTAGGCAAGCATAAGATAGAAGTCATTTATTGCAACTTGACTTACAACACATGAAACTTGAAGCTCGTATTTTCAGGAGTTATGTGACTGGTGCATTCTCCCTCCTGCTGGTGTACTCCCTCCCTAGTACTGGCATTGTTAGGCTCAGTGAATCAATTTCTGAGTGGTAATCACTAAGAAGGCCTACCTCCGAATAAAAATTCTTACTTATATTTTTCTGTATTCAAATGGCCTGTTTCTTATTCTTTCTTTTGGCTGGTGATGATTAGGATAATTCTCCCACCTGCATGCATTTTCATATCCACTGTTTTTGTCCTGGGAAACAACAGCACAGAGGAATGTTTTTTCCTTGCTGTGATACTAATTTTAGAAGGTGCACTAATTTCAAAATGTTTGTAGGAAATAGTTGTGTATTCCAAAAACACTCAACAGTAACCTGATAATGTTCTCTACCGAGGTTTGAATCAACATTTTTTTGGTTTTCTTGGCATTTTTGATTTGCCTGAGTTTCTTATTTGCTGCATTTTTGTAAAGTAGAACTTGACAAATAAAAAGGTAGGTTAATTTGCATTAGGCTGATTGACTGTGTTCCCCACACAAATTTTGCAAGATATTTTTCTTCCTTCCATAAAGAAAGGAGAAAAGTGTTTTTTTTTTCTGCCCAAGGATATGTTAGTATTTTGGAGCCGGTCTAGTTTTTAGCATGTCTGTTAAGCACCAGGCTAGCTATCTAGATTTAAATGGGTTTATGATTACATGATTAACTGTTTTCCTTTCCCTGTTCCTTTACCTCAGTAACCCCTGTTTTGTGGCTGAAATTGCAGATATCTCTGTCTTTTTTATTCTTTTATTGAAGGGAAACACATTATTTTTAGGTTTCATTAGGAGCCTGTGATTTTCTCTTAGTTGATGTTCACTCATTAGCCTGGGACTCTTTCATTTGTGTTGCTGGACAACTCATGGCATAGAAGACAGTATGAGCTTCTCATCTGCATTCTATTGTTCCTCTGCCTCCTTGGGCCACAGGAAACATGTAGACAGAGGTGGGCCAGGGTTGGTTCTGTCCTCAAGGAGGGTTTGTATCACAGCTTAAGAAATTCCACACATTATAAGAAGGCTGGTAGCAATCCTGAGCACCGTTACTCCTGAGGGGGGAAGTGTTATCTCTATTATGCTGGTCAGGAAGCAAATCTGTCTGCCTTCTGCTCTAAAGGGGGCCATTTCTTCTAAGTCTGCATGCATCCAAATATCCTTGAAAAGACAGTCTGGAAGAGTCTTTATTAAAATGTGTGCAGAAATAGAGGAGAGGCTCAGGGATGATGATCTCCCACCTCCAGGTGTCAGGAGAAAATCAAAACTATTTCTACCCAATATTGTCCTATATTTGTCCCAAGTCAGAAAATGTGAAAGTGACTGTAGTTTAAATTATTAACACAGATTTCAGAAAGATACAGATTCTTCCACATGAAAACCACTGCCTTTATTGGATATAGCCATAAAATAGAGAGTAGTTAGCTTTTCTGAGGCTAAGTGAGGGTTTCTAAAATATGCTTCCTGAGTAACGTATGCTCCTGCTGTCAGCACTTAGCATCCTTATGCACTGTCATGTTGTCTGCTTCTATTGCAGTACTGTAGGGCTTGATTAATACAACGTGTATTATTAATTTTTGTGTTGCGCTGTCAGGGTTGCCTACCATTATACAGAATTTTTTCAGTAGCTATTGACTGAAATGAATGAATGAATAGAAAATTCAAATTGTGGTCTTTCATGTTTTTATTCCAAATTTATTATCTAAATTTTGAACTGTCTTATCTGAGCAAAAGATGTACCAGAAATATGAAGCTATAGTAAATGTATTTCTTGCCTGAATAGGTTGATTTGTTGACTGAATATGAGTATATATTTGTTCACTGTTAAATATAGTTAACTAGGTCAAATACAGAGTAAGTTATCTTCTGTGAACTTTTTCGTAAACCTAAATTGATGCATTTGTCATTTCTTGCTTTGTTGTGTAGGACCCATTGTCTTCATAAGGTTCTTTTTTTTCCCAAAAACATGAATCTTAAGTGGAATTTTGTCTAAAGATAGTTGCAGATATTCTGTAGAAAAAAATAACATTATATTGAATGATAATTAATTTTATTTTAGAGTGAATTCAATGTAGAGATGTTAGATTTTAATGTCATTCCATCCATGGTTTGTTTTTGGGGCCAAAGTGTGTGTATGGTCTTAAGTAGGGCTAAAGTGAAGAGTACATATGTAAATTACTGTTGCTACAAGGCTTAGCCAGACCCTGACAGTTGGTTACTACATCTGTAGGTTTAACCTGGGCCAAGGTAAATGGGGGCAGTCTCCCGTTTCTCAGTGCCATCACAAGTACTTCAAAATATGGGCAATATTACTTGCATCTTGTTGTCCCACGGTTCAGAAGCTTGATGATGCAGTGTTAAAAACTGCAAGGTAATACTCATGCTGTCCCTTCTGAGAATGACAGACTCCACTTTGGCTGAATTTAGCAGAGTGCAGTAAGTGATTGGGCAGCTCGCTTTCTTCGTGGGTTTGAGGGGTTTTAGATTTTTTTGAGACAAGGTCTTGCTTTGTAGTTCAGACTGGCCCTGAACTCACTATGTAGCCTAGGCTGGCCTAGAACTCAAGGCTATCCTCCTGCCTCTGTCTCCCAAGTGCTGGGATTACAGACGGTAGCCACTGCCTGTTCCATTGTGTTATGTGGTACCAGGGATTAAAGATTGGAATTGAACTTGCAACCTTGGGCTTGCCAGGCAGACACCAAAACCACTGAGTTAAATCCCTGGGTGGTCCTGGAGGAGTATTGACATGATCATTTCCAGAGGGTAGACTGAAGCGCTAACTGTGAGTGTAAGAAATGTAGGTAGAAAGGAAAATTGATGATGTAATATTTCCAGGCAAAGCAGCATGCGTTTTAATATCTATGGTACTTGTTTGATCACTCATCTCTGTGGCCCAGTCTGCATTCTCTATGTACCAACCATCAGTCTTTACTGTAACCTTGGGATTGTTAAATGAGCCCCCTAACTGGTCTAAGTTTGTCCTTCAAAATAGCTATTGGTATTAATCTTAAACAATAAGTATTATTAATGATTTTCCTTTTTTTTTTTTTTCACTTTTCTTTTTTGGTACTGGGACTCAAACCTAGGATCTCCTGTTTGCTAGGCAAGTGCTGTGCCACTGAACTACAACTCTGGCCCAGTGATCTTCCTTTTCCTGAATATATTATGGGCCTAAGTTATTGATGCATAAAATTTTTGTGTTTAGTAACTTGTTCAAAAACTTCTGTGTATATCTTAGTCTTTTGGAGTATGCTGGGTCTAGCCTTATATTCCAGAGAGACTGACAAGCACATGGTAAGACTGAAGAAAAAGTTATGTAGAAACTTCTCATAAAGTGGCATCAAAACTCTTAATGGAATGAACTTCCTGCAGATAAAGTAAAATTTTGGAAAAATTATAAAATCTAAGTATTCTTGGGTAAGTAAAACTAAGGTCTTGTTTTGCAAGCACAAGGTCCTGAGTTTGATCTCTGGTACTGGAAAAAAAAAAGACGTGGTCAACAAAAGTAAAAAGATCATAGAGGAGAGTGAAATTTGCAAGAGAATGCTGACACATCATAGATTTCTTTATTAGCAGCCTTGACCTAAGAATGGGCCATAGTCATAGGTGTCTGTGTGTGTGTGTGTGTGCATGCATGCACGCATGTGTGTACGTGGTTGCACTGGTGTGTGCACACATACTTCCATTTGAAGGATGCAATTTTTCTGACATGAGAAAAGAGGAAAAAGAGGTAATCAAAGCTATCAGAGGGTTGAAGATTTAGCTTAGTGGTTCCAGCACCTGCCTAGCAAGCACAAGGTCCCTGGTTTGATCCCTGATAACCACATACAACAATACCAGGTGTGTTGACTTTTGGCTACCAGGAGCCATTACCACATTACCACAATGCTGGGCATGGTGGCTCATGCCTGTAATCCCAGCACTCAGGAGGCAGAGGCAGGAGGATTGCTGAGTTCAAGGCTTGCCTGGGCTACATAGTGAGCTCAGGGCCAGTCTGAACTACAAAGCAAAACTCTGTCTCAAATGCAAACCAAACCAAACCAAACAAAAAGAAACAAAAAAAGCTGTCAGAAAAGGAGGGAGAATTTTGGAAGAAAGATGGGAGAGCTCTGAATTGTTATAAGAGATTTAAACTTCTCTTTGTCAGCAGAAGGCAGTAAGTAACTAGATTAAAAAATCAGTAGGCAGGGGCCGGAGATTTAGCTCAGTGGTTCCGGTGCTTGCCTTGCAAGTGCAAGGTCCTGAGTTCGACCCCAGTAACCACATACAATACTGGGCGTGGTGACTCACGCCCACTAGCCATCTATACCACATACCACAGTGCTGGGCGTGGTGGCTCATGCCTGTAATCCCAGCACTTGGGAGGCAGAGACAGGAGGATTGCTGAGTTCAAGGCTTGCCTGGGCTACATGGTGAGCTCAGGACCAGCCTGAACTACAAAGTGAGACCCTGTCTCAAAAAAAAAAAAAAATCAGTAGGCATATAAAAGTAGTAAGGATCTAGACAATACTATCAATTGCCTTGGCCTAGTTGGTATTTTAGAACATTGCGACTGTAGAATGTTAATTCTTTATTTCATAAAGCATAAATATATTGTACTGGGTCATAAGAAGTTTCAAAATGTATAAGAGGGTCGAACTTAGAAATGGTGTGTACTCTAATTAAACTAAATTTAAAAACAAGTTAATAGGACATCTAGGAATGCACTAGATATGACTGTAGTGTTGTTACCTGTTATCTGGTTGAGGCTTCTCATTGATGAAGGTGCTTGTTTAACAGGGCCATAGTAATATGGAGAAACACAAAATGGATTATTGAGATTCTTGTCTAGAGATTTTTGAAGGCTGGAGTGGTGCTGGAAATAAAACATCATTATGTACAGTTGCTGAAGTAGATTTGTTTCAGAGTACTAAAATTCTCTCAGATATTTACACTGTTAGTGATGGAAATCTTTTCTTAAAGAATGAGACATTGCTTCACCTCACTATTCCTTCGTTAGCTTACAAGTTTACATGTTTTATCAGGGCAAAATTTAAAGTTCCCTTGATTAGTAAAGGTTAAGGTCTGATCTTTTTATTTAGAGATGAAGTTTTCTTATTGAAATTTCTTATTGCTTTGCTTTCTCTCTTTCTACTTCCTGGAGATGTCATTGCTTAAGGTTTTTTACATAAATGTCAGTACACATAGCATGTGTAAGACATTTTAAATCAAACTTGATGAGTCATGTTTTATATAAAATTTTAAGAAATTGATTTATTGGTACATTTTATATACACATTATGATCACAATTGACATTGAGAGTTTGTATTAGTACCTGACAAAACTTAATTCTCATTTTTCCCATTCCCCTGCCTATATAAAATTTTTTTAGTGAAGTTGAATTGCAGTGAAGATATCACATCAAAACTAAATTTTTCATTATATGAAGAATACGAAATTTCAACTAAATGTTTTAGTTTGGTGATTTAAAAAAATCACTCTTGCAAAAAAGATTATCATAATGCCATTTATAAGTTTATTGTATTGGTTTTTTTCTTGGTAAGAAAATAAATGTTGAACTGTATTTCTCTGAAACTTTACATGGAATTCCTTGGTACAGTGTTTGATAGGATGGGCAGTCCTTTAAATACTGTGTAAAACAGATTTTTGACTTAGGTTTGTAATTTCTTTTAAAAAGACTCATCTTAAAAAGACTCATCTAGACCTGATCAAAGCTAAAATTAAATTGCAAAATCTGTATAAAGTACAGCTGTTGCTTTGAAAGTTGTAGTTGTTGGAAATAAGAAAGACGTAATGGATTCCATCATGAAAGATTTTATTTCAGAAGTGAATTGGAGTGTCATTGTTTTCTTCTTTGGGGAACAATTAGAAAAGCTGGCCTTGGAGATCTTTTGTTTTCAGTATTTTTAGCAGTGAATAGATGCACAGCATCTGCTGGCAGCTTGGTTTATGTTTGATTTAGTGCTATAAGCTGGTGTGGTTCAGACTGAAGTCACCTCCATAGTGGACTGCAGAGTCACTTTCTAAATTTAAGAGTGGAAAGCTAGTGGTAGGTGTGAATCCTATGTTTTCTGTTAACTAAGGATATCGAGCTACTAACAGTTATGCTCTAAATCAATTTTTCTCTTATTCTTGAGTTCCTAAATTACTTTTTCTTTGATCCTCATCTTCTGTTTTGCGAGGGACCTTTTTGACAGTCTGATAATGTTTACAGTCCTCAGTGAGGTTTCAAGTGTATAAAACACAGGAGTCCTTTCTTATCCTTGTTTTGGTTTTTGAGGTTTCAGTTACCCAAGGTCAACCACAATTTGAAAGTACAACATGCAAAATTCCAGAGATAATTCATAAGTTTTAAACTGCATGCTCTTTTGAGTGCTATGATGCCATCCCACTCTCTCCTGTCTGGGAGACAATCATCCCTTGGTCCGTTCTCTGCACATTATATTTGAAGTCTGCCCATTAGTTACTCAGCTGCTGACTGTGTTCTTGGATCACAGTTGTGGTATCACAATGCTCATCAAATAATCTTTATTTAAGAGTAGTTCCAACATACAGAAGTAATTTGCCGGCAATTTCATTACTGTTTGTAGTTGTACCATTTTAGCGTTGTTAATGTTACTTTGCCTAATGTATAACTTTTTTGTCAGTATGTGTACATAGGATTTACTGCTTTCTGCAATTTCAGGTATCCACTGAGGGCTTAGAACTTACCCCCCATGGTAAAGGGCTTGGTTCCACATTTATTGTTGCTTCTTGACTTTTATAACATACCAGCTACGTATTAGGAACTTCAGTGTTTTATGTTAAAACACAAGGCCTCTGATGGGTTTATTTACATACTTATTTATAAGTAATAAAACAGTTTTTCTAGGCAGGGAAGATATTAATTCTTTTGGGTATCAGTTTGAGCAAGTGGAATGCTAGAGATAACAGGAATATAACACAAGAAGTCCTTTTGTGGAACTTTTAAACAAAATTAGAGAAACTCCTGATTCTTAAAATAGCGATGTAAATGTTAGGGAGATTAATAAATTAGTAAAAACATAGTTTTGAGTTCTTTCCATCTATTGGGAGTTCTTATTATAGGGTAAAGTTTCCCAATATTAGTATTACCCCTTTTAGAACTATTTTCTTCGTAGAGTGAGTGGAGAGAGAAGATTTTAATAAAGGGAGAAGTACATGGATTGTGCAGACTGCAGTAGGTGGTAAGAACAAGGGGTGGACATCTTGCAATTGTGAAGATAGTTGAGGTAGTCTGACTGCAGTGACCAGTTTTTAAGTGGAGATGTTAGAAATACATTTGTAGAATGTCTTGAAGTTTAGTCTGAGGTTGAACCTGTTGACTTGCCTGTTCTTCTGATGCATACTTAACACAAAATAAAGAAAACAAATGGCAGTGTCCTAGTTCTTTGGCCAGCACATGTAGTGTTTTCTGTTGCTGTCATATTTGTGCTGTTCTTTTTACTTTATCTTATGTTGAATTGGGAAGGGTTTGTTTGCAAAGTAACTTAGGTAGAGTTTATATTGATTAAATTATCTTATATACTTAACATTGATAAAATTCAGAGTGTCTCCTACCTGATGCAAAGAATATCCATTAATACTTTGGCTGAGAACTAGTGATGCAAGTAGTTGCTTGGGATACTCATTTGAAATGATTTCTATTTGTCACATTCATGTTATGAATACCATTAATCCAGAGTAGATAGAGTATTACAAAAGAGTGCTCTGTCAGTACCCAAACTGTAACCATAACCTAAGATTTCTTTTCACCATATGCACAGCAATATGTAAGATTTTTATATTGGTAGGATTTTAAATACTAGTTTGTTTGTTTGTTTATTTTTGGAGGCAGGACCTCACTATGTAGTTCAGACTGGTGTTGAACTTATTACGTAGCCCAGGTTGGCCTAGAACTCCAAGTCTCAATGATCCCCTGCCTCAGCCTCTCAAACAGATAAGCAAAAAATACTCTTAGGAAATTGTTCTGGAAATTTTTATTCAAGTTTTATATGAATAAGTTATTGCATGAGTGTATTAAATTTTCAACTTAGTATTCTGTGAGATACATGGTGCTTGCCTTACAGTAGTAATATTTAGAAGATTAATAACTTAAATTTTTTGATGTCTTAGGAATGTGAGGTGGTGTAGAGTGATTTTCTTTGAGTATGTATCAAATAACATTTATGTCACGTTTGTTGGTTGCTTTTCCCTTTAAAAATAGTCAATCCAAGACATTAACTTCTCCATCATTTTCATTTAATGTTGAAATCATGTTATTCACTAAGGAGTTTGCTTCGTTTCAGACTTGATGAGATGAACAAAGGACACTAGAGGAGCCTGTTTTCTGTTCAGATTTGATGCTGCTGTTTTGTTGGGAATGTTTCATGTCACCAGTTCATTTACAGTTTCCATTATAGAATATGGGCTTTTAAGTCCCATCCTTGAGTGTTGTTCGCTGTTTGCCTTCCCTGGT
This sequence comes from Thryonomys swinderianus, assembly GCA_004025085.1. Classification (NCBI taxonomy): domain Eukaryota; kingdom Metazoa; phylum Chordata; class Mammalia; order Rodentia; family Thryonomyidae; genus Thryonomys; species Thryonomys swinderianus. The sequence goes on along the minus strand of PVIC010033859.1, from coordinate 7,397 downwards.
GCTTTGTGTAAATGGAGAAGTTGTCTCATCAGCGTTCTCGTAATGCTTTACACATTAATATGCTAGAGTGCACCACTCATATGTAAGATTGGTTTTAGTGGTTCAGATTTACAACTTGCTGCTTCTTTACAAGAGGAGTGTGTTTGGCCTTTCATAGTATAGAATAAAGCATTAGAATATGAGTACCTTCATTTATCTACTCTTACACACTTTTCTGTGTATCTCACCTATGCATATTTACACATTTTATGATAAGTGAGAGTACATTTGGGTGTGTGCGCGTGCATGTGTGTGAGCACATGTGTGAGTGTGGTGGGGATTGAATCCATAGCTCAAGCAATACTGCTCAGCTAACCCCCCTGCCTGGGTACATATTTAAAATACTACAATTAAAAAGTGTAAGTGATGAGAAACACTTGGGAATGAAATGGATAATACATGGGCAAAAGTGAAAATTAGAAAGGGAGCATTAAAAATAAGAGAGAAAGGATATTTAAGACGATCACACATTTAGCTATAAGTGAGAGAAGGATCAAAGACGATTTCGGTTTCTTTATAATTTCAGTTGGCCTGGTAAGTGTATAAAAGGCAGAAAATCTTTTTCCTTCTTCCATTTTTTAGTACCTAGCTAGCTGGGAAACCAGGAAGACAGGAGTCAAAAACTAGGGAATCAGAAAATTGTTGAATTTTTACACCGATACATTTATAGTGTTTTAATTTATATGTACTAACTCCAGTGAGCTCTCCTGTGTTTTCTGCCTCATTGTTCCAGGAAATCTGATTTTGTTGGCAGAATATCACAGGCATCACCTGGACAAAATGGATGGTGTTAACAAGGAATAGTGTGGGAAAGGAACAAATGTAGCGTGTGCAACAATCCTGGTTCACATGGCCAAGGATTTGTAAAACTTGCTGTGGGTAGGAAGTGCTGCTTTCTCTTGGGATGTAGAAAAGCCTGCAGAAAACCAGCTCTTAAGATTAAAACAATGTGCTGGGTGTGGTGGCTCATTCCTGTAATCACAGCACTGTAAGAGGACTGCTGTGAGTTCGAGGCTACATAGTGAGTTCAGGGCCAGTCTGAACTACAAAGTGAGACCCTGTCTCAAAAAAAAAAAAAAAAAGAAAGAAAAAATAAAAAGATTAAAACAGTGAGTCTTAACAATATAATTGAAAGTACAAATTGTGGGCTGGGGATTTAGCTCAGTGGCGCTGTACCTGCGTGGTAAATGCAAGGTCCTGAGTTCAGTTCCTGGTACCAAAAATAAGAAGTACATATTGTTCCTATAATTAAATGCATTTACCTTGGTGAAAGTTGTTAAAACTCTTCTATAGCCACAAATAGATTTTCCTGTAATTTACATAGAAGTCATGAGTTTTACAATATACCCAAACTATTAGAATATATTCCTGGTTGTGAGCTAGCCTGAGGTCAGTCAACTACTGTCCCTAAGTAAAGTATTCCTATTTCCTAAGTTTTTAAATAGTTGTTTCACATTTTTTTTTTTTTTTTTGAGACAGGGTCTTACTTTGTAGTTTAGGCTGGCCTTGAGCCCAGGCAATCCTTGAACTCAGCAATCCTCCTGCCACTGCCTCCTGAGTGCTGGGATTACAGGCATGTACTGATTGCTGGTGGGTGTGAGTCACTATACCCAGTATTGTTGTATGTGGTTACTGAGATTAAACCAGAGACTTAGCACTTGCTAGGCAGGCACCAGAACCACTGAGCTAAATCTCTGGTCCTGTTTCACTTTTTAAATAGTTTTCATTGGAACACAGTCTGGCCTGTTTGTTGTAGCTTTCAGACTACAAAAGTAGAGTTGAGCATCTGGACATAGGTCCTGTGAGCCTTAATATTAAAATATTTACCATGTCACACTTTATAGAAGAATATTGCCTACCTTTGAGCCAATTGAGCTTGTAAATACATTTTTTTTTTCTTTTGGATACAGGGCTTTGCATTTGTAGTTCAGGCTGGCCCTGAGCTCACAGTATAGCCCAGTCAAGCCTTGAACTCAGCAGTCCACTCCTGTCTCTGCCTCCCGAGTGCTGGGATTACAGGCGTGAGCCACCACGCCCTGCATTGTGGTGTGTAGTACTCATTGCTGGTGGGTGTGAGTCACCATGCCCGGCATTGTATGTGGTTACCCAGGATCAAACCAGGGACTGTGCACTTGCTAGGAAGACTCTGGAACCTCTGAGCTAAATCTCCGGCACCTTGTAAATACATTTTTATGAACACAGTAGTTGTTTTGTTTTTATTTTCACTCCCTTTATTCCAGTTAGATGGCTTTTAGGGCCATTATATCGATCCCCCCCCCCACTGGGAATTGACACAGGGCCTTCACACTGAGCCCTTGTAATTTTTTATTTTGAGACAGTTTCTCATCAAGTTGCCCAGGGTGGGCTGCTGATTGTCCTGCTATAACCTCCCCTCCTGGAGGGCCAGGATTCCAGCATGTGTGGTTTAGAAGCTTAGCTACTTTCGTGAGACAGTATGAGGTTAGGAGAGGTTTCTGTTGGGAAGAACTGGTAGGGGAGGGAAGAACAGGAAGAGAAGTATAAGAGTAGGAAGCAGAAATGCTGGATGGTACCTGAAAATACTTGGCACACTTCTGAATGAATTAGAAAAGCGACTGAATTCTTGGGAGTAAAAAGTGAGATGTCATAAAAACAATGGTAAATATTTAAGAAATTATTACACATTGCCCGTAGTCTTCTCAAAACAGCTACATGTATCCATTGTTCACTCCACTTTATGAAGCATGTCTGGAGGTCCTCTTTATTAAGTGTCTTTAGCTGTTCTGTTGTGACAGCCTCAATGTCCTGAAATGATTCAAAACATTTATTTTCATTGTCATTTTGACTTTGGAGAAGAGCCAGAGAAGTCTCACTGTTGGATTTAGTGAATAAGGTAGATGAGGGCGAGTTTTTATTTGATGGAAATTTCCATAAACAGTTAATAAGGGGCGATCAGAAATAAAACAAAAATGTTAGTTAAAAAAAAGTAAAAGACCCATTGCGTTAGTTCTTCTTGCCATTAGCCCTCTCAAAATACTGTATATTCCATCTCACTTCAGACACATTTATTCTGTCATTCTTGGCAGTCTCTTACTGGAGTAAGTTTTTAAAAAATTAACAAAAATTTCACTTTTTCCATCATCCCTTGTAATGTGGATTTCAAGAGTTCAAATCTTGTCTCAGTCTCAAGTAAATTATGAGACTTGGGAAATAATACTCTAGCATCCTCTTTGGAAAGTAAGACTAATAGTAATACTAGCTCAAAGGTTTGTTTTGAGAATTGTTGAAGGTTGACAGAGCTTAGCAAATAAATACTGGCTGTTTTTACTTCAGATTGTTTTTCTTTGCAGTCCGAAGTAAGGGGAAAAGTAAAAGAGTAATTTGTGTTTTAATAACATGTATAATGTAAGAAATTAATTGTTCCCTTACCCTTAGCCTCTGGCTATGTAGATTTCATCAGTACTCCTACAGTTTTCTTGTTTAATGATAATTGTTCAAACCATGGCAATGTTAGTTTCCAGTAAACTTTATTGAAGTGACCTGTGGTGGTTAATTTTCCTACTTTTTATATATTGATTTAGTGAAATACAATCTGAGGTTGTTTATTGTAATGTTTATTATATCTTGGGTGATTGTTGCATAAAAGAGGAGTTACTAATGCACATACTGATACCACATACATGTGGGTGTTAAAACTCATTGAAATCAGTGTGTTCTTCATCTTGTTTAATTAGATTGCAAGCAAAATGGAGTTTAAACTTACAGTTGTTTTGAGAATAAGGCCCCTAAATAGGTCAGAAATAAATTTAAATTCATCCTATATTTTTACTCATTTACTCCACTGAGCTATTTGTTTAGCATTCAGGTTGGATGTAGTTGGGTTTGGCTGTTGATTTAAAGTATTATTTTACCCAACTTTTGGTTTACGTAGTACTAAGCTAGTAATTTTGTAATTTCTGCAGATTTCAGATGGGCTTCTTAAGTCCCTGTCAGTTCAGCCTGACTAAAATAAAGTAGCATTCCCAGGTTTTAGGGTATCTATCTGCCTTTTCTTTCTTTATGAACGTGCCTGTTAGGCTTTTGGCCAGTCCCACAGTAAGAAAAGGGTAGTCGTATTCCAGTAAATTACAACTGGATGTACTATATCTTGCTTTCCTTTTCCTCTGATCTTAATTGAAAGGTAGGTTTGTAAAGTAATTTATTTAGTAGAATTTTCTCTTGTGGTAGCTCAGACACCCTGACACTCATTACTGATTTCTGACCTAGGAAGGATCAGAACAATAAATAAACAGCATTTCTGACTGCAGTTTGGGTTGATGTCAAACTGATCAGTGATGTAGGTTCTTTCTGTAGAGAAAGCAGACATGAAGTAGCTGAGGAAGGTGCTCTGGTGGGGACCTCGAGGACTTTTTGGAGCCTGTGGCCTGGGCTTTCTTAGATTGTGGAAAGCATAACTGTAGCCATTCCGTTCCAGCAGGTGTCCTCACACTAAAGCATCAGATGCCTGCATTCACTCTCATGTCTGTCCTCCTCTTTTCTGGTCTGTGTAAAAGAAATATTTATTTTTCTTTGCAAAATCTATGCTTCATATCAAAGCATGATTTACAACAACTCAATTGCCAATTTTTATGTTTGTATAACATAAGCAACACCTATTAACTATAATTTTGGTAGTTACTGTTTAAATTATTATGTTAAACCATTGGAGACTATGGGATTGAGAAGCAGGTATTTGTACATGACACTTTTTATCATACTTTCAGTTATCAGGGCTCCTAGATCCAAGTGGTTTGTGTGTCCCTTAGGAGATTTTCTCTAAAGGTACATAGTTAGCTTCTTGGTTTTAAAAATGAAGCAACCTTAATAATCAAATCTTTTTATAGATTTGAGATTCTTTGTTTTGTTTTGGTATTGGGGATCAAACTCAAGACCTTGGGATTGGGAGGCAGGTGGTGAATCCACTGAGCTAAATCCCCAGCCCTTGAAATTTTTTTTATGCTTAGATTTGACTAATCTTATTTTTACTTCCTTCTACAGTGATTTTGTTGGCTGATTCCTAGAAACTTGTTCTCTTTGACCGTAATTTCTTTTTTCCTGATCACTCTAACTATGTGGTTGGAGCCTTTTTTATATTTATTCTTTTTTTTTTTTTTTTTGCTTTTTGGAGACAGGGTTTCGCTTTGTAGTTCAGGCTGGCCCTGAGCCCACTGTGGTGCCCAGGAAAGCCGCCGCGAACTCAGCAATCCTCCTGTCTCTGCCTCCCGAGTGCTGGGATTACAGGCGTGAGCCACCACGCCCAGCATTATATGTGGTAACCGGGGATCGAACTCAGGTCCTTATGCTTGCAAGGCAGGCGCCGGAACCACTGAGCTAACCCTCCGGCCCATTTATATTTATTCTTAACCAACAAATAACATTATATATTTATAGGATGCATTGTGATATTACATTATAGCAATGTGTATAGCAGTTAAATCAGGGTAATTAGTATATTTATTACCTGAAACATTTGGCTCAAATTTATTCACTTTTTGGCTCTTATAATCAATTACCATTTCTCTATTTGCTTTATTCCTTTTTATTATTGGTTTGTTTTCTTGCCCTCAGTCAGTCTCAGCCTCCTTCCTGTCTACTGTACTCTGATGTATTTTTAGCTTCTCTTCTGTTTCATTCTTATCAGTACCTTTATTGCCATTGCATCACTGGGACCTGGCATCTTCAAACCACAGTTCATTTGTCTGTTGAACTTACTCATGCTTGTGCTTGAGCAGCCTCACCTGGTTGCCTTTGTTTCTGCCTCCTTTCATTCCATACTGGTAACATCAAAGTTTTATTGTTCTTAATGCTGGACGTAGTGGCTCACGCCTGTAATCCCAGCACTCAGGAGGCCGAGGCAGGAGGATTGCTGTGAGTTCGAGGTTTGCCCCTACATAGGGAGCTCAGGGCCAGCCTGAACTACAAAGCCAGACCCTGTCTCAAAAAAAAAAAAAAAAAAAAAAGTTTCATTGTTCTTAAGCTGCCAAACCAGTCATCTGTTGCTTAGTTTTTGTGCCCCCTCCCCGAGAAATTTTGTAACACCTGGAAGAAAACAAGGTTCATGGTAGTGAGAGGTGAAGCTATAAATTATTGTATTCTGTAACATCTAGTTCAAGTTCACTATTGGTGGGTGTTCAGAACCTTTGATAATATCTGTGAAATTTATTTGCAAAATTTATGCTATCTTAATATTTGTAAGGGATTTAAAATCGCTTAAAGAAAATACATAGCAAATAATGAAACAATTTGAAATTTCTGACTTTGTAGAACATTAGAGGGAGGAAAACTTTAGAATTAGAGGGATTCTGTCAGATTTTTATGGTTGGGTAACACATCATTACAAACCGAGTAACATAAAGCAACAGAGACTTGTCTGAAGTTCTGTAGGTCAGAAGTTTGAACTGAGCAGCCCTGTGCTCCTTTCTGGAAATTCTGGGGCTAAATCCGTTTCTTTGCCCCCAAAGGCCGCCCACAAAGGCCTCTTTGTCTCAGAGCAAGCAACAGTGGGTCACAGCCTAGTTCTCTCATCACATCATCCCAGCTTCCTCCTTTTCCGTATTCTACCTTTCAAGATCCTTACAGTGGTACCACTTGGATAATCCAGGATAAATTTATTTCAGGATTAGCTGATTAGGAGCCTTAATTCCCCTTTACTATGTAAATTAACCTTTATAGGAAGTAGAAATTAGCATGTGGACATTTATGGTACATTCTTTTGGCTACCACCGAACCTGACAATAAAGTTCTATTCACTTGCTCTAGTAAATCATAATTATGTCTTTAAGTTGCTTTGTGATAGGCAAAGGAAGATAGGAAATATTGTTTGTGATGTGTTTTTATCCATATTAATGGAAATACTAGATATAATAGTACTATCATAGCATACTCATACAACTTTTTGATTGATTTGGATCCCAGCCTAGTGGAGTCTGGTACTAGTATGAGTAACAAATGCAATGTTAAATGGATAATTTACTAACTTATATATTTCATACTCTATTTAAATTAGTTTTTTTTTGTGGTACTGGTGATTGAATTTGGACCCTTGTGCTTCCATTAGAGTAGTTAATTTTTAAGTGATCTGATTAATATATAACTTAAAACTGTTTCCAGGCTGGAGATTTTTATCTCAGTGGTTCCAGCGCCTTTCTAGCAAGTGCAAGGTCCCTGGGTTGACCCTGATAACGACATACAACAATGCTGGGCAAGGTGGCTTGCGCCCACCGGCAATCAGTACCACATACCACAAATCCCAGGCTTGGTGGCTCAAGCCTGTAATCCCAGCATTCGAGAAGCAGGAGGATTGCTGAGTTCGAGGCTTGCCTGAGGTGCATAGTGAGCTC
>PVIC010033858.1:0-19901 GCA_004025085.1 Thryonomys swinderianus | reverse complement strand
AAGTTCCATTCATTCATGTGCAAATGGATACACCTTTAGGACACACTAATAAGTGAAATAAATAGATCACACATATGTAAATACTGTATCTTTTCTCTGGTATGAGAACCTGTTGATGTAAATGAGTTCTAGAATGTATGATAGATTTTATAATATAGGAAATATTCAAAGGGAATGTGGTAGGGAATGTAATGAGGGGAAAGAATAAATATGATTTGGAAAGAAAAAGAAATAGCATGTATATAATGGGTGGGGTGGTGGGGGGTAGGGATATACGTAAAAATGAGAATTAACTTGTGTCATGTTGGGAACGTGTTTTGGGAGAAATAATCATAAGGGCAAAAATTGATCAGGCCTTCCTAGACTCAACTCGGACTCTGGACTCAACTCGGACTCTGGACTCAACTCGGACTCTGGACTCAACTCGCCCTTACCTCTGCTAACAACAGAGACTCCCGGTGGTCCCACATGCTGTGGTGCCTCAAGGCGGAACTATTCCATTGTGGGTATCTGCCCTGCCCAGCCGGATCTTCATCTGCATAATGTCTTTAGAACTATTGGAGATGTTTGCCCTGCCCACAGGGCTGTTACATTGTTACTCAAGAGGTACTGAATAAAAGGTGTGGTAAGCTGGGGCCTGGGGTCTTTTGCTACCCAGAGTAGCATGGATCAGGCTTAAACTTATCCTCAGTGAACCTCGTTTCTGCCTACTTATTATTTCGCCATGTGCCGCTGACTCACAGGAGACTAGAACCTAATGAAAGGTTCTAGTTACGTTCCCTTCCCCTGGTTCCCACAGTGTCATATACTGGTACAAATTCCCCAATGTTGAGGGTGATTGTGCACTGTATATAAAATGTACCAATAAAGAATTCAATTTTTAAAAAAAAGAAAAACTAAGGAAATAGAGCACTATTAAAGGAAAAGAATAATTTACCTACTGTGAAGAAGTGTATCTGTGAATCACCTGAACAAGGAGACACAAAGACAGAGGAACAAGAGACAAGCCAGATAAGGAAATCCACTGCTAAGAAAATTCCCCATAATAAATAGGTTAGGCTCATGGTATAGACCCTGGAGAAGACAATACTACTCAATTCTAAGTAGCTTTTGAAGATTGTGATTATTATTAGACAAGGCTCCATCTCCCTGTCCCCAAGGTTAAGTAGAGATCTAATATCTATGGATAGCTTGCTGCAAGTGATTCACCTTTTCTGACTAAGAGGGACTTTGAGCAACATTAGTCAGCAAACAGAAATGACCTAGGTCCCCAAACCACTGCTTTTGTCATGTGGACTCTTTGAAAGTCTTGTTATTGATTTCAGCAGACACGAATTCAGCTTGAGCTCTGTCTTCTGTCTTAGTCTTCTGTCATGGTCTTCCCTCCCTTGTAACTTCTTTGTGTACAACTTCCCTTGTACATTTATAGTGCTACAAATAGATTGAGGAATTCTTTGTCATATTCCTACTCTTGCAGTCTATGAGACTTACCACCCTGTACACTACTTGCATAGAGAAAATTTTACACTGCTGAAGAGCTACAAAAATTGAAGGGTAACTGGTGTTTTTTAAAATTTTATTTAAGGCTATAGTCTGATACACTTTACTACACTATTATGTTCTAAATATTTTAACAATTTTTCCAAGTAAAAGAGACAATCTATAAAACACTGATTTAATTCTAAGTATTTTTCCAAATTCTTTTTACCAAATAAAGTGAATTCAGAGGTCTTTATCTCCACGTTGACCCATGATCAAAACTTTTCATAATTTATATTTTCTAGAGATTTTGTTATGAATGCACTAACGTTTTTACTTGAGAATATATTGTTTTCACTTCCGTATGCTTTTTGCATTTTAGAAGGTAATTACTTTGATTTAAGAAACTACTTACCGGGCTGGAGGTTTAGCTCAGTGGTTCCAGCACCTGCCTTTTGCAGCGCAAGGTCCTGAGTTCGATCCCCGGTAACCACATATAATGCTGGGCATGGAGACACGCCCACCAACAATGAACACCACATACCACAATGCCGGACGTGGTGGCTCACGCCTGTAATCCCAGCACTCAGGAGGCAGAGACAGGAGGATTGCTGAGTTCGCGGCGGCTTGCCTGGGCACCATAGTGAGCTCAGGGCCAGCCTGAACTACAAAGCAAGACCCTGTCTCAAAAAGCAAAAAAAAAAAAAAAAAAAAGAAACTACTTACCAAACTGCTAGATAAGTGGTAGACAATATCAGTGAAGAAAAAATTGTTTCTGTAATGTTTTTAATATCATGTTTTTTGTTCTGTTAGTCCTTTTTTTTTAAAAAAAAAATCAACTTAAGTATTGCAGTTGGAGGCTAAAACTTCTTTCATAAATCATACCTGTAGCTTACTACTCTGTGAGACAGAAACTGAATTACAAACTAGATTTGTAGAGAAGTATTTTGAGAATGATTATGCAATTTTTAGGTAAAAGTGGCCCTGGAGCAAGATCTTACTAGGTTTTTGTTGTTGTTGGGTTTTTGTTTGTGTTTTTTTTTTTTTTCTTATCAAGTCACATAGGCCTCCAGCCATAACTCTCCAAAATACTGAGGTGGTATTATTTTACAAACTTTCTGGATAAAGCCTGTGTGCCACAGATATTTATATCTTTATTTCTATTTTAAATGGGTACTTAGACTCAATCCACATTTGTCTGCTAGTTCACAATGTCTTCATGTGACAAGGACACAAAAATGGATGCCATTCATCTGAAATGAACAGACACTTCTCAGAGTCAGAAATCAAAGCAGCTAAGAAGCATATGAAGAAATGTTCATCACTCATCATTCAAGAGATACAAATGAAAACAACACTGAGATTTTATCTCACTCCACAAAGAATGGCCGCTATTACAAAAATCAACCAACAATAAATGCTGGTGAGGCTGTGAGGAGAAAGGAACCCTTCTCCACTGTTGCTGGGATTGCAGACTTTTGCAACCATTGTGTAGATCTGTGTGTAAACTTCTCAGAAAACTAGGACTAGAGGTCCCATTTGATCCTGCCATCCCCCTGCTAGGAATATACCCAAAGGAATTTTAAAAATCATATTGGAAAGACAGATGTACACTTATTCATAGCAGCTCAATTCCTGATAGCCCAATCTTGGACAAGCCAAACGCCCATCAACTGGAGACTGGATAACGAAGATGTGTTTTTTTAATAAAATGGAATATTATTCTGCCATAAAGAATGACAAGATTGATTCACTTATATGCAAATTGTACACCTGGAGGACACTAATAAGTGAAATAAATAGATCACAGATAGGCAAATACTGGATCTTCTCTTTGATATGAGCAACTATAGATGCAAATGAGCTCTAGAAAGTAGGACAGTTTTTGTAGAATGGGAAATTTCCAAAGGAAATGTGGTTTGGGAATGTAATGAGGGGAAGGAATAAATATGATTCTGAAAGAAAATAAAAGAGCATGTATATAGGGGTAGGGAGGCATGGGTGGGTAGTGATATGGGTAAAAATGAGAATTAATTGTGTCATATATTGATACAAATTCTACAATGTTATGTGTGATTGTGAAATGTATATAAAATGTACCAATAAAGAATTCAATTTTAAAAATGGATGCCATTGTTTTAGCAAAAAACAAACTGCCTCTGTGCTTCCTTTCTAACACCTAATTTAATAAAGAAGGGTATAATCCATAATACGGGAGGATAATCATATCAGTATCATTGGGAAGGAGTGCTAATGCACACAAGAATATTGTTTTCATGGCAAAGATCAAAATCACCTTACCACACTCAAGACAACATGAAAATAGATACTATTCAAGTAATTTTTTCTGGCATATATTGAAATTTCAAATAATTTTTCAAAGAAGTTTCTGGTCTTCTATGGAGTAATAACATCATGGTATATTATTTCTTTTCTTTCTTCTCATTGTTGTACAAGTTTAGATCCTAGTGATATGCAAAGAATTTTAAGAATATATTTCAAACTACTCTATCTCCAGCATTTCTGATAAACACTATTTTATAATCATTTGTAAGTGTAACAATAGATAATGGTTAGATTTGGTTGACAGCATTATGAAAACTTTATAAATGTTTTTCTTAAAATTTACTTGCAGGCTGAAGGGTTAGCTCAGTGGTTCCAGCGCCTGCCTTGCAAGTGCAAGGTCCTGAGTTCGATCCCCTGGTAAACACATACAATGCTGGGTGTGGTGACTCACGCCCACCAGCACTCAATACCACATACCACAGTGCTGGGCGTGGTGGTTTACGCCTGTAATCCCAGCACTCGGGAGGCAGAGGCAGGAGGATTGCTGAGTTCGAGGCTTGCCTGGACTACATAGTGAGCTCAGAGCCAGCCTGAACTACAAAGGGAGACCCTGTCTCAAAAAAAAAAAAAATACTTGATAAGAATTAGAAACTACCTATACTATTAATATTGTCATTTGAAAAACAATAAAAATGATAAAAGAAATAAAATGTACATCAGAGTTAAGTAAAACTAAGCATTTTATCTACCCTAACATGCATCAGTATCTATGATAATACTGGAAGATTCTGTTCTTATATAGACGATAAGGGAAAATACACTTTAAGTAATACTGCACACATTAATTTATTCTAGGTGTAATCTCCTGATTTAATGTCTTTTGGCAATAAAATAATTAAATAACAATCATCTAATACTTAAAGTTCTACAGGTACAATTTTTTAACTTGAATCTTTATTGGTATATTATATACACACATCATGATCACAGGCAATATTGAGAATTTGTACCAGCATATTACCAATTTAATTCTCATTTTTCCCATTCCCACACCCACCCTACAAACCTCCACCCCTATTATATACACAAGCTTTGTCTCTCTTTTCTCAGTTACCATCATATTTTTCCCCTTGTTACTTACCTCTACACCCCATTTCCCTTTGGATATTTTCTATTTCACAATATCTACCATATATTCTAGAGCTCATTTACAATTTTTAAGGTAATCAGCTTTGATAAAGTAGGACATATGGCTGTATTTGGTGAAAAATACTTTCTGTACTGAAGTGTAGTCATAAAAAGGAAAGATAGAGTCTCAAGAAGAATTGCCATTTAAACAAATGGCTGTCTTGAAGTTACTTTTATATTACTAAGGTTGCAGCAGTCATTTGATCCTTGAGATGCTGTAATTACCAATAGATGTCATCAGATTCTTTTAAGAAGAAACTAGAAGGAATTAACATAGAAGGGTGGCTTTGAAAAGAGAACACAGGGGGAAACAGAAAACAGTGGAGCAGTGGGCAGGAGAAACTGAGATGAATTATAAATGACATGGAATGTAGTCTACAGAAAAAAACAATAAATTTGTATTCATGTGAAAATCTTGAGAAGCTTTTAGCCTCAAAATATTTTTGGGCACAATTATGTGTAGTTCTGAGAAGAAATGAACAATTCAAATTGATGAATGCAAATGTTGGAAATGTTTCGTGTTTTATCCTAATGTTTTGAAATGCATTATGTAATCAAGTAGAAATTATTTGGCTATTAACAACAATCCTTTGACATTTAAAATTTTCCAACATAAAAGGTTATTTGAAGTAAAAGTTACATTTAAACTGACCAGTAATTAAAAATACTACTTTTGATAATCACTTCACATATGATTGCACTTCCTCATATGAAATGCATGTGACAACTTTAAGTAGAATTCATTATATTTTGGAACTTGAAATGACATTCATTGCCATATAGTTGAGAGATTGGTTTTACATAAATATAATTTAGAAACTATCAAGCAGTTTGCCCGTTAATACAATGTTAATCTTAAATGTCAAGCAGACTGCAGCAAGAGACTCCTGAGAGAAACCTGGGCCGTGCCTGTCCTGTACTCATCCAGGGATTAGGAGTGGATTGATCCGTTGAACTCCTATCTACATGTGCTCTTGAGAGGCGGGCCCTAGAGGACCTGGGTCCCTGAAGATTTGTGTCTGGAGGTGTCCTTGGCTGGTGCTGTTTGCTCCTATGCTTCCCGCACACTGTATGAGCTTTCTTTTGCTAAGTCCTTTCCCGTGATGTTTCTGCTTTGTAGCTAGCAAAGCATGGGCTAAAATCTCTCCAGCTAAGGGGCAAATCAATATCTCCTCCTTGAAGTCACACATTTCAGATATTTGGTCACAGTATTGTGAAGGTTGACCAATAGATAATTAATAGCAGATGTAGGATTAAAATCAAGGCAACTCTGATCTTTCAAAGATTCATATTGTTCCATTGTCTCACTGGATGTTGTTAAGTCTGTGAGATAGTTTTCTGGCCTCGAGTTGACATTAGGTCAAGAAAACCAAAACTAAAGAGCCAGGGTTTTAGCTCAAGTGGCATCATGCCTACTTTGCAAGCCCAAGGGCCCCAAACTAAAATCATTTTAATTTCACTGTGGCATAAGCCATCCTGTCCTCTTGCTTGTGTTACTGAAATAGTCTTTCTAGCTCCTCTTCTCACTTCTACTCTTACTCTCACCCCACAGCCCATGTTCTGTTCTCCATTCAGCATCCAGAAGACATTATGTTTTCAAAGATGTAAATCGCATCATATTGGTCCGCTGGTTGAAGTTCTCTGATATCTTCATAACATATGGAGTGAAATCTAAATTTGTTTTTGTGGCCTAGAAGGTGCTGCATGATGTTCCTTGGCCTGACTCTCTTTAGATTATCTAAAGAGATAGATTTATTATCTTTAGATTATCTCCTACCGGGACACACTTGTGCAGTGCCCGCTTGCTTTAAAGGCCACCTTCCCGCATACATTCATTGGATGACATAGCACACTATTACGTCTACTGGGGATTAGAGAACAGATGTTGCAGGGTAAGCTAACCTTCTGTCACAGTGGCTCCAAGTCTGAATTGGAGTTCCTGCCCGCAGGCTCATTGTTTAAGGGCTTGTGCTCTAGCTATCCTGGTTTCTGCTTCTGAAGTCAGACTAGTTCTTAGGTTCTATCATTACTCAAGGTAGCATCCCAAGGGGGCTTTCATACAGCTTTATCTTTTCTTGTGGGTCTTTGCCTACATTAGCTTCATACATTTTTTCCAAAACATATTCAGATATTACTAGTTACCACAGAATTCATTAATTATCTAATGTACTCTATCCTTTGTCCATGAATAACTGCTAATCTTATTTCCAATTATTCTCTTCCTAATCTTTTAGCTTTTTCTTTTTGTTTTCACTTAATACTTCCTGAAATTATACTGTTCTTTCAGTTTTATGTTTTCCTCTATAACCCATACTTGAGGCTTATAAGGTTTTAATCTATTTATTCTTCACTTCTCATCTTTAAGTTTTTATAATAGAGACCTGATACATATTTCAATTAAGTAAGCTATTTTAATATATTCAAAATAAATTCTAGAAAGATATTTCTCATGCTTTAAAACTGATTTAAAATAATTTAATATGGGTTTATTAATGTTTTATTATATTTGTTATTTATATCAGTTTTGTTATTTTTGTCAGCTTATTAAAAATATTTTAATATTTTCCTTCATACTGTAACATATTCTTTTTTTTTTGGAGACAAAGCCTCACTTTGTAGTTCAGGCTGGCCCTCAGCTCACTATGTAGCTCAGGCAAGCCTGGAACTCAGCAATCCTCCTGCCTCTGCCTCCCGAGTGCTGGGATTACAGGAGAGAGCCACCACGCCCAGCACTGTGGTATGTGGTATTGATTTCTGGTGGGTGTGAGTCACCATGCCCAGCATTGCATGTGGTTACTGGGATCGAACTCAGGGCCTTGCACTTGCGAGGCTGGCGCTGGAACCACTGAGCTAAATCTCTGGCCCCCATAATATATTCTTGTTTCATTTGTGGATGTTGTACAGAATACAGCAAGATGGAGATAAAGGTGTGGTAATACTTGGTCGTTTTGTCCTAAAAGTGATACTCTTTTCAAAGGGGTTGTCTATTAATAGATTAGAATTTTTATAAATACAAAAACTGTTATAGAAAAATCACTACATTTGGCAAAACAGGGAGTGATCAGAAAAATACAAACAAAAAAATAGTGTACTTTTCAGTACTTTGATTCTTAAATATAGAAACCTAATCACTCCAATAAACATTTGTATTTTATCAAATCAAACTTCATCACTGGTCATCCTAGAACTTTAGGACTACAGAAGAGAAATGAAATTTATAAACAGGTATCAGTTTGAAAATGCCATCTGTAAATTGAAATTGGACTTCAAGATGATGTCATAAAGTCCTAGTACTTCAGTATATTCGTGGATTCAGTATCTATAACCAACATGCTGAGGATGGATAGTAGGTAAACTTAAATTGAGATTCTAAAACAAGACAATAAATATAATATTATTATTGTGACTTGTGAAATGGAAATCAAAATTGGAAAATGGCAATGTGCTATGATTATTTGATGGCCAAAAATATACTTCTTAAGGGGGGGGAACAGTATAAATATAGTTCTTCACAGCATAGAACTATTTAAAGGTGAGGATGGAACCTTGCTGATAACTGATGGAGAATTATTTGAATGTGAGATCATAAAGAAATTCACTGCATGGTTTTATGGAGATGAAAAAGATGGTCATGATAGAAAATAATATTTTTACTGTAGTACTGAGAAACTAGTAAGCTATTCATTTGCTGATAATATGTTAAATTTAATCCTTGAATTATTTTGTATGCAACTCTGATCTAAAAAATCAAAATAATCATTTAAGGTGTCTTCTAGTCCAAAAGCAGTTTGGGGTTAATCACAACAATGCAAAAGTGTGTTTATTTAGTGCAATAGAAGTGATGACCCCTTGAAAGAGTGCAACACTTTAATGTTGTTTGTAAGTATATTATTTATATTTATATTCTAATTCTTGAAAATCATTTAAGGACATATTAGACATGTTTTTGTTTTTATTCCACATAATGCTCAACAAAAGCTTTTACCAAAAAAAAAAAAAAAAAAAAAAAGAATGATGCTGGAAGCTCCTGAGTAAAATACAGATGGATGGTCAACATTTCCTGAAGCAGATTGTACAATAAATTACTTGTGTGATATTTCTAGACAATAAACACCAATGAGAAAATGTTTTCTAAAAATAATTTGTAGCTTTTTTGTTCTTACCAATTAGCTCAAGTCTATTGTTAAATAATAAATGACTGCAAATTTCAGCACTTCAAACAATAGCTTTTTTGCTCATGCACCTACAATACAAGGACAATTTGATAAAAAAACTTTTCCTGCAGCATCACCTCAAACTTTGCTGCACTGAATTTCTCCAAGTTGCCAGCAGGATCTTCAGCCAGATGTGAGGCTCACATACCAATATCTTGGGTCTCCTTGTGGCTAACTGGCCTGTCCACAGTGTGGTTGCTGCATTTCAGAGATGACCACTCCATTAAAAGAGAGACAGGCCTGGCCTTCTGGAAGCTTGCAGACCTTATGAGGCATCACTTTAGCCTCTTACTTGGACTAGAATTGACTTGCTAAAGCCATCTTATATTGAGTGGGAAGAGAATTGGACATCTTTTTTTATGAGACTACCAAAGAAGATCCGGAGAACTTTGAAAACCATGACAGACACTTTAAAATCTTTATGAAATACAAAATCTTTTGTATTGTTGATTACATTGAACATAGTCTTATGTTTACTTGATATTATTAATTACCATCTTGTAAAGGTGCTAACCTTAACATAAAAAGGAAGACACTTTAGAGGAAGAACTTCCTTCAATATGCAACAGTTTGAATTATTCAAACATTATCAAACGAATGGGGATAGAGTGGCCTACAGTGAATCTCCAGGAAAAATGTAGCCACACAAAAATATGAAAATATGCCTACTTTTCCTCTTCTGAGGAACCAATCAAACCTCTTCCTTCTTTTAGCCTTTTTCAAAAAATGACTCTCTCATCTTTGTTCCATTTGAAGAGCTTTAATGTGGTTGAACAAAGCCACACATACAACTAGCACTGGGATCTTTCAATAGAAAACAAAATGCATTGCATAAAACTGAAGAGCAGAAAGCTTTAAATCACTCATGAGTTTCCATTCTTTCTTTATTATACAAATTGATAAATTTAGGCTACAAAAAACTACCTCAAAATATTATGCAAAGGAAAACAGAGAAAGGCTCTGGCCCAGTAGAATGTTACACTTTTATAGGAAAAGAAAAAAGACGCATGCCAATTATGTATTTCGCGTATTTTAAAATGTGACATATAGGATATTTATCAAGTCACTCATTAGCTCTCTGAAACACAGAAGGCTACTTCTTTCTTTCTACTTTGTATTTTAAACAGTTTCCCATATTCTTACATCTTTTTCCTTATGCAATCTCATTGTGTCCTTTATCTTCCAATTCCATACAGTGGTACCTTGGTATTGGTTAAGTTCATTCCAGAAGGCAAGAGAAGTACAAACTGTGACTACCAAACAAATTGCTCTGGATGAAACGGGCAGGGACCCCAAGCAGTCCACACAGACAATGTTAGGATTGGCAGAGGAGTATCACACAAAGGATGAGCAGTGCTCGGACAGAATTTTCACATTAGAATTGTGTCAAATACCAAAATAGATGACTCTCCAAGAAGTCGTATTTGCAGGTATGACTATATTGTTTTTTGAAAACATACATGTATTTCAAAACTATCCAATGTAAATAAAAGTGAAAATCTAGGAAATACATTTGCTGGTTCCCAGTGTGCCCATCTTGCTCAAAAGGTAACTCACGTTTTGTTTTGTTTTGTTTTGTTTTGTTTTGTTTTGTTTTGTTTTGTTTTGAGACAGGGTCTCACTTTGTAGTTCAGGCTGGCCCTGAGCTCACTATGTAACCCAGGCAAGCCTGGAACTCAGCAGTCCTCCCGTCTCTGCCTCCCAAGTGCTGGGATTACAGGCGTGAGCCACCACGCCCGGAACTGTGGTATGTGGTATTCAAGGCTGGTGGGTGTGAGTCACCACGCCCAGCATTGTATGTGGTCACTGGGATAGAACTCAGGGCCTTGCACTTGTGAGGCAGGCACCAGAACCACTGAGCTAAATCTCCAGCCTGGTAACACACATTTTGTAGCTCCATATTCTTATATTTGATCTCTTACATCTCTGTGTGTATGTTCTGGGGACTGAACTAAAGCCTTGCACTAAGCTACATCATTAGCTATTTTTTAAACTTTATTTTGAGACAATCTCTAAGCTTTTAAGTTGCTCATATGGCTTGAACTTGGCAAGCCTCCTTTCTCCATCTCGCAGAATGCCACCATGCCTGGTTTAAATTCCCTACGTCTTACATAGTTAGCAAATGTAACATCTGCAGGGGTTTTAACTGAAGTGGTACCGCACTTACCTTGGAAGCACAAGGGCTGGAGTTTGATCCCCGGTATCACCAAAACAAATAAACAAACAAAAAAGTAATGTCCAATTTCAACACTGTCCATCTTTTCTATCAAATTTACCATGGCTGCCCACATTTTCTAGTTTCTTTCTCTTTATATTCAACTATCTTCAATTCCCCAGTCTCAAATCATATCCAAAATCTGTTCAATTTCTAAATGTCACACCACAAGAGAATATTTTTTAATGTTCCAAGTTTTTCTCAAGAATAAAATCTTCTGAAAACTGAAGGTTTTAAAAATTTTTATTATTGTTTTTTAGTTTCCTACGAGTCACTAAGTAGGACCAAGTCTTCATCTTTGGTATCTTGTAATTGGTTTTAGTCACCACTATCTCTTTTTTAAACCAAGATACCACTGTCTCTTCTCTGGGTCATTAAAACTGCTTCCAATACCTTCTGTTCTTCAGTCAAATCTTCAATAATCTATGCTGTGGTTCTACTTTGTCAATAAAGTAATCTTGAATATTGCCTCTTAAAGTGAGTAAAGAATAAATAAATCAATATAAATTTAACAAAGTTGTCAAAAATCATGTAGAGTTGCTATATTATTGCTTAGAAATATTTGATTATGAAAAATACTATAGGTAAGCATACTAATAGGAAAAAATCAACATGCTTAATCTAATGCTTGCTAGGATGTTTTAAGTACCACAGTGAAAACACTTTTTATAACATAGGATGGACCTATCAATAAAAATATTCTTTTACTCAAATTGTATGCTGTTTTATTAAAACAATTTTTATATTGTTCCTAAACAATAGTGAAAAAGCATAAATCTTTTAAATGGAACTCTTGAATCTGTAAAAGGTCTTAAATTCCATATCTCTATGTCAAACCAACATCAATAAATCTGCAAAATTTTTTATCATTTTACAGAGACAAATTCCAATCATAACTAAAATCTGGAAAACACCTAAAAGCATAAAACATCCTTTTCTAACAAAAGATGGATTTTTTTCTCTGTTGTATTTTCTGAAAAGTCCTTATTGTCTACACCAGAATATAGCACATAATAGATATATAATAAATATTTGTTAAGCGGAGAATTTGGTTTAAACAGAAAATAACAGAAACTGGGTACTAATAACCCCTATCATGAAGAAGCATAGATACAGATATAGAAATAGATTATAGATTCATCTTCCTATACATTTTACCATTTCCATTCATTCGCTGGGACTGTAAGTTATCAATATTTTCAGTCTGTCAAATAGTACCTGCATTTTTGTTTGTTTAGAAGAGTTCTTTTGAGGGCTTTTAAAATTTTTTGGCAGTACTGTGCATCATATCTAGGGCTACATAAAGGTCCTATATCTATTACTTATTTATTTGTTCATTTAAATTTCAAGACAATGTCTCCCTGAATTGCTAAATAGCTCAAACTGTGCCCAGAATCGCCACCCTCCTGTATCCCCCTGCTTAAGCCAGATCCTACATCTGGCTGTAGCAGAGATTTAATAAAGACTTATTACATTCAGTTTTAATGGTCAAATACATTTACCTAGGACATTCTAGCTTTTTATCCTCTTCAAAACAGTTATGATACAAATCAACATTTTGAAGGAATAATATTGAGTTAATCATTTAAGTGCAGACATCTCTTCTTAGTCACTGTAATGATGCTCTCTTGTGCACGGGTCATTCTGACTGAGATTAATGGATTCTGTGTATAATCTGTCATTGTCCAAGATACACGTTTTCCTTGTGCCTGTATTTTCTCTTTTGTGCTTAGGAGTTCAAATATATGCCTAAAATGAGAACATCAGGACCCATTTATTCTCTAGGTTCCCTAAGCCTGCTGCTCAGTGAAAATACCAAGCAGCCAGGTGCTATCTGCCCTTTGGCTTAACTTCTCCCGGAATGTTTTCCCCTCCGGTGCACATCTAGGTCTGTGATAAAATACTACCTCTTCCTACTTCTGCATTTCTATAATTCCCTAATACACTAACCTGTAAATGTCTTCCTGGGTAAAAGGGAGAAAACTTCATTCAAAAGTTCCCAATCAAAATCTCTCGTCAGAGGCTCCTCTCCAGCTTTCATTCATAGTTTGGGGTTGTGCCGCAAACTCTTCCCCTCGTTGCTAGGAAAGGACTGCTGTGCTCCATTCGGCCAATGGACGAGCGAAGTGGTCTTTCCTCGTCCTTACCACCGCCCACAGAGGGCTGCACACCTGTAGCACTAATGAGAGCGGCGGTGGAACCTGGCTCCTTTCCTGTGCAGGGCCTGCTCCGCAATCACCAGGTTCAGGCTGAAGTAATAAATGTTCCCCACCATGGCCTCTCATTATGTTCAATTGGAAACTAGGTAATGACTGAATAAGATCTTCTGAAAGTGTGAGTTCATAATCTGCCCAAGTTCATCAACTGATGAACAGTTTGGTTTTATTTTTTTTTTATTTTAAATCCCATGACGACTACATACAAACCAAGAGTTCCTGACAGGTTAAACATATTTGCTTTCTAAATCTCTAAGCTAATTTGGAGATGGCAGGTATTTAAGATAGAAGTTGATCAACTGCACAGCCTTAGTCATTAAACATGCATTTTGTAGGTTCACCGTGAGGAAGTAATTTTGCCTACAGAGCAAATATTCTCTTTGTACCTTAAGATTGACTCTGGATAAAAAGGGCAATAAAAGATAAATAGTTAAATCTTTGGGATGAACTAGCTAAGTACAATTATACTTGTTTGAAACAGAGGGGCTGTTAATTACCTGTGATTACTGATATGACTTAAGTAGTGCTGAACACTCACTACATCCACTACAAACCCAGCCAGATACACTGATTATTACTTCCTTCATTTTTGATGCTAATAAAAGAGAAGCCATATAACACAGAATAATGTTTCTATTCTATTCACCTGTCATAATAAGTCTTTAAAATATTCTTTGTGTTTATATTGACTAGATATATCTTGGAGTAACACAAGTAAATGTGTATTTTCTATTCATACTAACAATCAAAATAGCTTTCTCTTTTCAATCTCATACTGTCTGATTTGTAAATGCATTATATGTACTCTCCATATATATGCATAATATGCACGCAGTTGTACATACATATACATATATACTTTATAATATTTATTAATATCATGAGGTATGCAGGTGCATGTGTTCATATATAAAAATATTTCAGCTTTACCAATCTAAGTAAGTAATTTGAAAAACACATATAATCTGCAATCTGATTTCAGGTTCCTCTATCTTTACCCAAAGAGTCTTTTGAATATATCTATTTCAATCTTAGCTTGAAAATTAAGTATGAACATATTATATTGCTTACAAACAAACTAATGCTGAGTGATGAAATTTTAGGGGCACAGTAAGAGTTAGCAAAACAAAAACTAGATCTATACATAAATGTGAGCACATTAAACAGAACCTTTAAAATCCCCCTTCCTTGCTGATCATAGATAACTTAAGGAGAAAAAAGTGCCTGAAAATTCTTGGATTCTGGACTCTGCTGGTTCTGAACTTGAAAAAGAATTCGTGTGTACTTGTAATAAAACTGAATGTGAAAAGCCTTAATTTCTTCCCTGAGAAAAAGAAAAATACTCAGGTACTTATGTGACCAGACTTGCAGGGAGAGTTTAGGCTCAGATAGAAAAAATAGCTTCCTACATCTTAGGTACGCGACACTGTCTCATGAGCTCTTTGAAACAAAAGGGATGTAGAATGATCAAACTACGGCTTTGTAATCTATTGGGAAATTTCTTCATGCATCTGTTTTCTCTTGGCACAACTGTACAGTTTCCTTTCTGCTTTAACTTTTCCTCCATTCTCAGCACAGCATGGGCGTTTTGCTGCATCTCCTCCCCCAGGACAGGTGAATGTGTTTGCAGAAGTTTCTAAGACTTTTTGTTACCCTCAGGCTTTGGCAGAGCACCCCAGTGTAAGCCCCTTTGTGGGGCTAGATAGTATGATCTGAAACTGGTTGGTGACCCTTAATGTTTTACTTAGCCCAAGAAAATAAGTGAGATATGTTTATGAGTTGTAGAAATTGGACAGAACAAATTTATTTCAGAGGAATTGGCAGTTTGCTGTGCTTCTGAAGATGAACAATTATGAGTTTATATGAAGGTTCAAGATACATATTTTTTGGACACTGGCATGAGGGCTTTAAATTCAGAGTAGCTGGGGGAAGGATATCTAAATTACAGTGAAATGCCTAGGTTGACATCTGCTTTGGAACTGAAGATTTAAAAACTATACTTAAGGATTACATGGACCAGACATAGGCACTGAGAAATGGAGTCCATTCTGAGCCATTTTGAAAAGGACCCACATTAAAAGGGTCTTGTTTCAGAGGTAAGAGGATATTGGCACATATATTCAGAAGCAAAGATGGAACTAGTGGTTGTAAAGATCAGCTAGAAGAATCATTTTCTGCAGAAGACTGAAATTGGATGGCCCTAAACGACATCATATAATATAGAAAAGAAATGGACCATGTACTTTCTCCTTACAGACTCTGGGGTGAAGTAAGACCAAACTAAGTTGCAGAGAGGATTTAGTAAGCCCAGTTTATGGGGTTTTTATATTGTGGAGGACTGGATGTCTAAAAGTATATATACACACATTTATGCCTGTGATGAATTAAAATGTGAACGCTGATGAGAAAGTAATCCACAGAACTGGGGAGAGATTTTTTTTTCTTTTCCTACCATAATGACTAAAATCAATCCAATTAACTTAGTTTCTTCAAATGCAGGTGTCTTGTACTATTTAATTTGAATGGATTGTCTGAACTGTCTCACCTTTGGGAACTGGCTGAACCATACTGCCTGTTGGCTGGGAATCTGCGAACATGGTGGTGATGAGACCTTAACCTGAAGTCATGTTTATGCCAGAAACAGAGACATATCACCCATGCTCTTCTATATAAACTACTTGCTGCCTCACTGTGAGAAGCCAATAAAGTTTCCTTTGGAAACTATCTCAACTAAAAAGAGCTGAATGGTGTCACACCCTCCCTGGGGAAGCCTCAATCTTGGCCTCTGAGCACATTGGAGAAAGTTCTGGCCTTTCCAGCTTCTTACCCATAAGCACTGCATCAGTTTGACCAAATAGTTTCAGTCTACATTAGTCTACTTCATCTCCCTTGGCTTCGCCTTGCTTATTTCCAACTATTGCACAATTATTAATCCCTAAAATCATGGACACAGTGATACACACTTTCAGGTCACTGGGACACAATATCTAACATATATTGAAAGGACGAGAGATTTATTTTGGCTCATCATGAAGAAATTCCAGGCCATACTCAGCACGCTACTGCATAAACACAGCATGGTAGAGGGGACTCAGAGGAGGGAAACTGCTCACCTCATGGAGTCTGGGAAGCTGAAAAACAAGGGGAGAGTTGGAAAAGAAGATGTCCTTTGAAGCTGTGTGCTGATACTGTAACTTTTCTGACTAGGCTCACTTCCTAACATGGCATCAGCTGTAGCACATCCATAATATAATCAACTTCCCAAATTCCACTTATGAACCCCTGGGGTTTCAGGGGAGCATTTAGATATAAACCATAGCATACACCAAGATGGGTCATGTCCCCAAATTACAATGGTCAGTCTCCTACAGATGACTGAAGACTGAAAACTATGAGGAGGAGAACTGAGAAAATCTGTCAAGGTACCTTAGATAGTAATAACAGACCATCTGTACCTCTTTTATTGATATTGACCTCCTATATTGATTTTCACCTATGGGGTAATTTTATGACTATTGCTGAGGCCTTAATTCCAGAAAGTAAAAAGATAGAGTTAAAGTAGTTTAGCTTTATATTATCCAAAAAAGTATCCTTAAGTATTCACATTTTTTGGAAATGTGCTTTTCTATGTAGATATTTTCATGAATAATTGAACAATCCTCACCCATACTACAGTTTCAGGGACTCTCTTTAATCACTTTTCCTATTTCAGTACCTGTGCGAACAATGCTCTTCTAAGGTGCACTTTCAAGTTCCATTTTCTTAATTTTCATCTTTTAGGTCTCTTATTTAAATTCGTAGTTTTTCATTAAAAGAGCTTAAGCAATGACGTGCTGAAGGTTCCTTTGGGAATTTTCTTTTTACCAGTTTTTGTCACCTATGAATTTCATTTCACGCTTCATGTTAAATAAAAGTTTCTTCTTGACACATTCATTCCAGAAAAGTAAAATATACCTCATTTACAAAGCATAAAATGTTTAAAAATTTAATTATTTCCTAAAGTAATTTATTCATAGGTTAAGCCAAAATAATGACAGTGGTCTAAAGGTTCATCATCACTACATTGAAAATTAAAAATTCAAATGTTCCAAAATCTAAAGTTTTCTGTGTATCTGTGTTGACATGTTGCCATCACAATAAGAGAATTCCACACTTGACCTCATTCATGTTACAATTCTCAGTGAAAATATCACACAAGATTACCTTCACAGCCCAAGTCCCTTAAAGATACAAAAAACTCTATATATCAGCTTAGTTGATAAAAAAAAAGTTCCAAGGAAATATTCAAAGAGAATGTGGTAGGGAAAAATAATGAGGGGAAAGAATAAGTATGGTTTGAAAAAAAAGGAAAGCACATGTATATAGGAGGTGGGAGGCTGTGGGGTGGGTAGGGATATGGGTAAAAATGAGAATTAACTCACATCATATACTGGTACAAATTGCCCAATGCTGAGTGTGATTGTGAGCTGTATATAAAATGTACCAATAAAGAATTCAATTTTTAAAAAATCCAACCATGACCAATAAGAAACAAACAAACAAAAAGTCAGGTCCAATGATTTAACCCAGTGGCACTGTGCCTGCCTTACAAATTCAGGGTCCTGGGTTTGATTCCTGGTACTAAGGGTGGGAGAAAACCCCATAAAATTGAGAAATAAATTTAAAGATTTCAAAGAGTACTTTTAGGCAAAACATCTTCGATCAACCATCTGCCTTCTTTTCTGTAAAATGGACCACCTCTTCATTTGCAACATGAGCTATTGTTTCTATTCTTCTGAGTCACCACTTTCTGTCCCATGAACCAAGCCCAGACACCCTCTTCATTCACAAGTTTCACAGAATTACTATCCTCAAAACACATAAACATCCCAACTCCAGAGGATAATATACCTCTCACTTTATAAGGGAAGCTTACATATTTTGAGTCAGTACTTTAAATTCTGGTAAACATTTTTTATGCTATTTGCAAAAGAAATTATCTTCAGTTGTGTGTAAGCAGTATATAAAACACACAAATTCTGTGTCAAGAACTGGCTCCTGCCTCTCATCATTCATAGTCAGATATTCAAAAGTTTAAAAAGAAATATAAATCTGTCACTTCTGTCTCTAACATTCCAGACAGAGAATATAAGCACTGTTCAGAAATATTAAGAAGGGCAGTTGGAGCTTTAAGAATATTTTTCAAATGTTTTCTATGTCTATAATGTACATTAAGGATTGTATACATTATAGTCACTCAGTTTTCATTCATATCTTTATCTACACGATACACTGTCACTTACTTTTAATTTTATATACCCACTCTATAAGCTCATTTTATATTATCTATGAATAGTCATAGTTTATTTGCTAAATATATAAAAACTTACTCCTTCCATTTATATCTTAGTAAAGATGGTGATATTATCCTTGTTGGTAAAACACAACAGAGTCCGATGCTGCTTAAGTTTTAATATCTATCATTTAAATACATTTAAATTACTAATAGTGTCTCAGAGGTTTGGATTATTATAGTGGGATTTGGGAAGGATAAAAGATTTTACTTTTGTCTATAGTCTCCCATGAGAAACTTCTATTATTGTTTAAGTAATTTGAACTTATCTCTTCATATGTATTTTGGATCACAGTAATGTACTGCATCAATTTTGCATCCTAGAGTTGGAAACTTTTACAGTAATTTCTAAAATATGTGGCCCAGACTTTAACATGATTTGATAAAAATAGGCTATTCAGTTGAAGCGGCCAAACAAAATATTTCTGGTAATTTTAAACATCACTATTATTTCACATCCATCTGGTCTTGTATTTTAAACAGAACAAATATTAACTTAAGATCTATCATGTAGTCATTTTCTCCACATAATAAGTATGAACTGAGGGAAGCGACTTTCATTAAATTGTCACTTTAAGAGAGGATGAAATGTTTATAAAATAATTACACAACTATTCATTAAGGAAAACAAAGATTTATATTAAAAATAAACATACTAGGTAAAAATAGATTCCCATCAAATCACACATACCTGGAAATATAAAAGCTACTTAGGATTCAACTGTGTGAAAAAAGGAAAGAGTAGAATTTTTAGGTCACCAGGAGAAGAATATAAAATTTCTATATCAGAAGTGAGTATGACTCGAAAATCTGATATATGAAAGGTGTGATCCAGGGGAAGGTAGGAGGAGGAAGCCAGAGAGCCCAACAGCCAGGGGATGCAGTACTTGGGAATCTGATTATAAAATGAGAAAAGACTCAAGTTATTAACATATAAAAAAGGAGAATAGCACTATATTTTATTTCTATAA
>PVIC010033857.1:0-19763 GCA_004025085.1 Thryonomys swinderianus | reverse complement strand
ACAGCCAACTGGTGTAGGGACAGCAACATGGCAGGTATTATTCCCAGGTTATTCTTACAATTCACAGCAAGTTCTCTGTAATGTTCACGTCACTTCCTCTTGTACCAGCAGATTGTTGGGATCTCGCCATCGAGCCGTTTATGAGATGCTGTTTCAGAAGAGACCAGATAGGAGAGTTTGGGGAGATTGTCTGTGATCGTAGGACAACTGTTGACACCCTTTGTGTCTAATGAGGCCTGTTTCTGGCTGTACTATTAGCATAGATGCTACTCCTGCCTTTAGGAATGAGGTGACCCAGAGCTCCGGTTGGCTGCCCTGATCGCCTAGTCATTGTTCCTGTCAAGTCATCATTCTCCTGCAGGTAACAACAGCTTTTTGAAGGGTGAGAAAGAGGATGATGGGTCACCTTTATGAGGATCCACAGGTGGAGGGCGTGGCCCTCTCGATCCCCTGCGGTGCATTATTCATTGTGGACAATCTGAAGAAGAGAGAATGTCCTGGAACTTCAGGGCCAAGGGAGGTAATATCTTTTTCCACACTCTGAATAGTCTTTTGCTTTTTTCTCACATAATTTTGTTTCTAACTGACATATGACAGTCAATTAGTCGCTAGAAACTGACAACCTTGGAAGTCGCCTGATAAGTAAGGTCCAAGAGGGTGAGAAACAGCTTCAGGGTTTTGCCTCGCTCTACTGTCAAGAGATGGAAGGAGTGTGCATTAGCATCGCCCCTTACAGGGGGTAGAAAAGCACATCGTAGCCCACTTGACTCCTGAAGATTCACAGGCCTTTGGTGAGATTTTTTTCTTACCTTCAGTGAGAGCCATGTCTTTCTACGATGTCTGTGGAGAACACCATTTTCTGGTAATAAGTCAACCTAATATTTCCCATTAACAGTCCTGATGAACCCTGCAAGTTCAGCTATGGTCACACGCAGCAGGAGAATCAATACTAATGTGTTACAGTGATTTTGTGCTGTGTGCTATGGTTCGTCCTCACCAAAACTGATGTTGACATTGTCTGCTAATGTACAGATGCCAGAGGCAGAGTATTTCAGAAGTTACTGTCAGAGTTCAGACAGTGCTAATCACAGTGCACGTTTAGTGAAATGACTACAATTGAGACTGTTACTTGAATAAATTTATACCTTATTCTATGCTTTATCTTTGTGGGATCTTTCTTTTTTTTTTTTCCTTGAAAAATCCAGATGAGAAAAATTGAATGAAGGTACCGAAGTAACTACCAGTATGCATATATCCTCAATTCTGGTAATGTGGATAATGTCTGCATCCAGGAATTCCACTACAGTTTTGCTACGGAGAAGGAAAAACTCATAGCTGTTGTTATTATCGGAGATGAAGCCTTTGATCTTTGAATTATGTGACCCTCACTGATTCTCCTCCCAGATAAGTATATACGAAGTCTTTAGTCAAGTGGATGCCACACACATCAGCCATTTCTCCAGCACAAGCTTCCCAACAGCATGCCCAGGAGAAAATATCTGTCTCCACATCACAGTATATTAGGACTCCACTGCTTGGAACTCCCTCCCGATTTACTGGATAGTATCTTTTTTCTTTTACAAAAGAAAGAGGGAGGAGTGCAGAGGGCAGGCATGTTTAATACTTTAGTGTTTCTATAAGTTTAAATCAGAATTGAAACCGCAGGTTCTCAAGCTATGTTCTGTCGGACCGCTGAGTACTGGCAGACAGGCCCGCAGAGCTGCAGGACATCCAGAACATTTTGAGGATGAGCAGCTTCATGGTAACTGTTCTAAACACTCAATAGTTTTGTTATATTTTATAATTAAGAAGAAAATTTAATATTTTAAAATTTTTCAAGCCATTGACCTGATTTAAATTTTTAATGTTTACTTTGGTCAACAATACTATTATTCTGATCTGACTTTGTGAAAGGTTTCATACTAGATGGGTATATACACATTGTACCTCATATATTAAATGTTTCTTAAAATGCATATATACAAATTTAATGTTTCCACTGGTTCTTTATAATCTTTTGACATAAACGTAACCAGTTAAAATAATATTCTCGAGTTTCTGGGATGCTGTTGCCTCCTTTTATACTTCAGCAACATCATGCTGGGGTAAAGTTCTGGTTAGGGAGTCTGTATTTTTGGATAGCTCCAAGCTCTTTTTCCCTCTAACTTGAAAGTATATGAAGTCATTTTTTAACTTGTGATAATTTAATAATGCTGTTTATTCTTTAAGAGAATAGTTTTGAATTCATAAGCTACTCATTATAAATACTGAATTTGTTTCATTGTAGTCTGTCTTGAAGTCATAACATGGAAACGTGCTTTGGCAAAGCTTCAATGCAAGGGAAAATCAATGGCTAGAATTAAGGATGTTGTTCATAAGCTCTTCCATATATGACGTGCATCTCTATCATTCAAAGAAATACTCTTCTCAAAGATGTGTGCATGGTTTCTGTGAAGCTAACCAAAATGTGAGTCATGTTGAATGCAAATCCACAAGACTGACAGGTAAACTTGGAATGATATGTCACTGAATTAACAGCGGGATAAGAAAGAAAGTACCTAATTTAGACAGTGAAGCAAAGAACCAACTGAAAAACAGGGGTAAAAATAAGTAAAATTGAAAGACTTGCAGGAACAAAATTGCAATGGACAGAAGAACAAATGAAGTCTGACATCATGACTTTCTCTGGTCTAGATGCTTGTGACTTGAGTTATCAGCAAATATGTAGAAAATAGCAGGGCAAAAAGAGGTAGTCAAACTTGGGAGTTGCTGGATATCAAATAATTTCAGAGCAAAATCATTTAACACAGCTCATTGTCTTGTGACTTACCACAGTCCCTCAAAATGTGCTCATGTAACCACAGAGGCTGTCAATTCGGTGCCTGCTTCTTTCTCACAATTAAGCTACTCAGGTGCTATCATTTACCTAGTTCTCATCAACCCACATAGAGGTAGTAAATCAAATAATTTCTACCTGAAAATTGGAATTCAGCTTTTGACGTGAGTGTAATCAGTACAGTGGTTTCACATGTTTTCATCGGTGATCTAGTCATGACATATGCAAACAGTATTTCTGGTAAACAAATGTTTGTTACTGCGGGGTAGAAAAATCGCAGAAATCTGTTGACAAAACAACTGAATAAGAAATTGTGTGTATATTCCAGCAAAGTTAAATGTTGAATAATCCTTAGTGATATTTACTCAGATTAGTAAATATTACTCAGCTATGGTTTATAATCCATAGTGAATTGCAGATTGCCATTAACTACTATGGATCATTTCATAACACCTTTTCTTCAGGATAGGACAGACATTCAGTAAGTGTATTTTGAAATTATCAAACTTTCTTTCAAAGAAACTCATGAAGATATAGTCTCTATGCTTAAATAATATTCATATATTTTTGAATTATTCTATGTATATTCATGTGTTAAAGTGAAAAAGGATTCAATTTCCTACAAAGTTCATCGCTCCACTGCATTCTGCATTTCCTTTATGTCCTCTGAGAGTTTGAAGAGAAAATTATGGCGTTCCAAGTAATATCACCTAAAGATAGGGTGTTTGTCAGAGTACTATCTTCTCCAGCTGCAATTGTTGCCTGAAACTTTTGCTGTTACTATTTGGTAAAATGTTTGGCTAAAAAAAGATGAAATCACCAGGCACCCAGTATAATGTCCTAATAGTCACTCCATCTCCATCCCTTGACAGTGATACAGTAAGAGTTGCTGAAAAGAAATCCATAGCTCTACATGATGCAGATGCTACATTTCGAAAATGTTTGTGAAAAAAAATGCATGTCTCATACTCTATTCAGAAGTTGTTTGATTCAGTTATCTGCTCAAGAGCGTATCTCGGTAGGAGGGTCATAATTTTCACTTCAGTGAGAGATAATTTGCTTCCCCTAAAAGACACAGGTTGTTTGTTTTTTGTCTAAGGACCATTGTAATAGCGACTGTCAGCTGATTTCTCTTCATGACACCCAAGTCTCCTCAGCTGATCACACTATATTGCTCTGAATCTAAAGGAAAGGGGTAGCCATAAAAAGTGGGTTTTCAATCACTCTTGGTAAAACTAGGTTGTGTGTATCTTTTTATTTCTTTTTTATTTCTGTATGCAAACCTACAAACACATTTTGTAGAAATTCAGAAGATGCTAGTATCCACAATGAGCTGTGCGGCCTTCTGCTTTTATTTATGTATGTCTTGAATTTATCAGGGTGATAGATGCATAAATATTGAGAAGAATTCGGCCTTTGATTTTAAAACCTCTGATCTCCCTGGAACAAACAGAGTTAAATTACTTTTCTTTCTTTCACCACACACGTCAGGTTAAAAGATGTTTGCATTCCTCAGCGATGTCCAGTTTATGTACTGCTGCTTCCTGCTGGACTCTGACAGCCCCTGACCTCATCAAGGTTTTAGGTTAAGTGCACTGGATAGCTTTATTTGCTGGCATCATGGGTGATTGCTCTAGGAAGAAATAAAACAAGAAAATGTAACCGCGACTCTGAGTGCTGCCTACGATCCAGAGCGGATATATTTAACCCACAGTTATAAACACCATCTTCTTTCATATTCACCGACATCTTATTGGGTACACATAGGAAAGAACATATTTTTTTTTCTTTCTCATCTGTATAAAAGACATCTGCTTATACAATGGTGTGTGAAGCAGCCAAAGCTTTCCATAAATACGATGCCACTAAAGTAGCTGGAAAACTCAAAATTTTAGAAAACAATGTTGGTTCTACCTTTTTGCTTTAACATTTAAAGAATAACTCATTAAGGGCATGTCACTGGATATACTAAAGTGGTAGGATTTAAAAAATTGTGCTTTCTAACAGCATATTTACTAGACCTTTTAGAGCACTTCTAAATAGCATCTGGTTCTTGTATAATTTATTATGGTCCATGGTAATAAAGAAATACCTGGACCCATAATTACTGTATAAAAATATCAATTAAAATCTGCCAGCAAGGAAATAGTTTAGACTTTGATGTTTTGTGGGGTTTCTGGGTAGAAAGAGAAAGTGATTATTCAATTTTGTTCCTTATAACAACATTTAAAACATAGCTGTGAACTACAAAGTGCTTACCTTAGGAAACTTTTTTCTTCTTTTTTTCTCTCGGTGCATCTGAAATCCAAATTAGATTCACTTCATTGATTAAAAATATTGCTTCTAGCGACTTGGCAAAAAGATGTGTTCAGAAATTTAAATTAGGTTAAGTATTTTGTAGCAGACTGCCATAATAATTTTCCAAAGCAATAAAATCAGTTATCAGAATTAATGATACATAAAATCCATTTTATGATTTTCTTTACCCTACCTTGCTCTGTCCTTTATCTATTTTCAGATGAATCCTGTAACTGTGTCACGTGCCTCTGCGCTATCCGATGACCCTGCCTGGGGCAGGGAGGGCAACTAGATCCAGCAAAAGTCTTGAAAAAAATCGTATTTGTGTTCTGAACTTGTGCGGAACTTACACAAGAAATCCCATGGAGCCTGTAACCTGCCATTTCTGCAAGAAGGAAATGCCCATAAAATGTTGGGTACCCCTAGGAGGTCTTCCTGGGGCTCCTATGACAGAGAGTAGAACTGCAGGTGGCTGAAAATACTAGGCGTGGACCCTGTGGCTCAAGGACCCTCTCCCTCTACTCCCCGGCCACAGCTGTTCTTGCTGCCCTTGTCACACTATGATGACGAAGGCAGCTGGCCGCGCTCCAACTGTCCAGTCCGCTCCTCACTCTGTGAGGGAGTCGGCGAGGTCACCCCTGACGAAGCCAGTAGACAGCACCTGTCATGTGCCGGCCACGTCATGTGGTTCAGTTGCTTCTACAGAGAGAGCTCTTGGGGAGACTGAGGCAGGAAAATTGCAAGTTTGAGTCCAGCCTAACCATTAGCAAGACTTTTTATCCAATAAATAAATAAATAAATAAATAAATAAATAAATAAATAAATAAATAAATAAATAAATAAATAAATAAATAGTGCTGGAACGTAGCTCATCGTAAAGGCCCAGGTTCTACTCCGGTACAATGACAACAGCAAAAATAAGACCCGAGACTTTCCAGGTAGGTATTGTTCAAAGTTTTACTAAAGGCTGGGTTTTAGATTCCTTGGTTTGGTTTTGTTTTGATTTCACTTATCACTGGGATTGTGTCAATGAAAGAGTTACAGTCAATGATCGTTTAAAAATACCTTCCAGGGCCGGAGATTTGGCTCAGTGGTTCCGGCGCCTGCCTCGCAAGCGCAAGGTCCTGAGTTTGATCCCGGTAACCACATACAATGCTGGGCGTGGTGACTCACGCCCACCAGCAATCAACACCACACACCACAGTGCAGGGAGTGGTGGCTCACGCCTGTCATCCCAGCACTCGGGAGGCAGAGGCAGGAGGATTGCTGAGTTCCAGGCTTGCCTGGGCTCCCTAGAGAGCTCAGGGCCAGCCTGAACTACAAAGTGAGACCCTATCTTAAAAAAAAAAAAAATACCTTCTAACATTTGATTTGCTTAGAAGATGCTTTGTGGGGCAAGTAGTGTGGAGCACTGGGACACAGACCTAGCCAAGAGTCCACTTTACCGGCTCTGTGGCTGTCCTGAAGGACAAGATAAATCATAACCCACACGCACATCTGTCCTCCCCTGAGGTCATCGTTTTCCCACTGCTGTGTGAACTTTCAAGTGTATTTTCTTTTCAACCTCTCACGTCTTTTAGCACCTAATCTCTTATTTTGAGCCTATCTCCCCTGTGTCAAGCCTCACAAAGTTCTACTGAGATGTGCTCGTGGGCATGTCTTGCTCTGGCAGCACACGCGCCGAGAGGTCTCACAAAACACACGTTCTGGGTGAGGTTTCTTCTGCTTCACACAAATCCCAGGCAATACCTGCTCTCCTCCTGCCAAGGTGGAAATGATAATATCGGCCACGTTAGCTTTCATTTTCCCAATTATACATAAAGACATCACTTTCATTCATTGATGTTTCTCCTTTTACTGAAAGACCATCGAGAATATTAGTATACATACTGGTAGGACTCTTTGGAGAATGTTTTAAGTATATAATAGGCATGAGATAAAAAGACTGAGCATTTTTTATCTAAAACAATTCATAGAAAATTGTGCACACAAATGCATTGATACGTGATGAGTGCCCATAGAAATAACTGGATATATGGAAATTGGAAGATAGCGGACATCTTATTCTACCTGGCTTATTGATAATATAGTCCAAAATAAGAGTTTAGCTTTGGTTTTAATCTTGCACCAAGTATCTTTTTGGGTTTCTTTCCCTCAGAAGTAATCTTTTGGCTTGGAAGAGGAACATAAAAAAGATAACTAGTCTTTAATTTTCCTATCCATTAATAAAAATAAAATAAGTATTGGGTTATGCTGTTATATTTTTTTTTCTTTTAGTAAGTCCTCAAGTCTTTAGCTAATGATCTGATGTAACAGACATGTGACAGGCAGTATTTGATGAGAGAAACCTGGATTGGGGAGAGATCCAGAACATGACACAAGCTGTAGTATGTTTCTAAAGATGATAAGGTTCATATTTTTCTACAAATAACTGGATGTTTAATCAATTTTGATTCTCATGGAAAAACACATTTTTCTAGGATCAACAGGTGAACTGAACATTTCCTCTAAACATGAACTGTTAATATAATGTCAGGGTTCTAAGGACATAATTGTAGACTTTTCATTTTGCCTAGATACAGAAATAAACATGGTGTAATCTTCACATAAGTAATATGAAAATTAAATGATCCAGTCACTCTTTCAATGAATAATTATCTGATACTAATATTAAGTTACATTGATTAGACTTTGCTGCTGTTGATCTTTTGACAGAATGATATAGTGTTTATAAAATTCTGTGGGGCAGAGGCCATGTGTGACTCATCCACATTTCTTGAGATCTAAGAGCAGCACTGAGGCCTGAGTCATGCTCTGTGCTATTCGTAACTGAATGAGTAAACTATGTCTATCAATACTGCAAGTTGTACAGAGATGCCTCCAACTATAACTCGGGGATGTGTGCTCCCTGAAGTGTGGAAATCAGAAAAGGAAAGGCTTCATCCTCTTCAAGTTATGGCTGATCAAATAAAGATTTTCTAAAGAAAACACATTGGTTATTCTTTTACTTCTTAAATGCCCAAATTGGAAACAAGGTGTTAAAATTGCACCTTGGAGCAAGTACAAATTTACCATATTTTACTAATTTTCTCCTGAAATACTATGCAATTACATATTACATTCATATGTCTTTGCTAGACATCAGAAACACTGGTAGGATAACATGGTAAGTCATCAAGTTATTTTTGCTGTACTGAAATACAGTGAAAATAAAGTATACAACATGTTTAATGAGCTGGCAATCTATCTAAAGAAATAATCATGTTTGGGAGAAATATTATTCAATTAAGATACTAAAGGTGTCAATTCTAGAACCCATAACAAAAACTGGCTGTCATTTATTTTCTTAGAATATTTGAGTCAAATATTCAGTCTAGAAAAATAATCTGGTAATCGAAGATATATTTTGAAAAATATTTGCTACATTTCAATGTTCCTAAAAATCAACCATTCATCAAAGGAGGATGAAAGAAATATAAATTCCCAAAGAAATGCTATGATTTGTAAAGGACTGAAATGAAATTTACATGCTCCAAAGAGGAACAGTCCAGATATTTGGTTGAAAACCATTTCAAACTTTATTCCAACACTGAATTTCTCTAAAAATAGCTAATCCATGTATTCCTCTACATCTGAGAAGGGAAGAGAGCTTCAGTTTTTACTTTATATATATAAAAAGAAATGTTTTTCCCCCTTTTATAATATATATTCTTTGTATTGTTTAGTATTCCTGAATTAGGAATGTATTTATAAACCGTGTTTTATCAACCATGTTAAGGGACTTGTTTTGTTTTTGTTTTTGTTTTTGTTTTGAGACAGAGTCTCGCTTTGTAGTTCAGGCTGGCCCTGTGTACTCTGGCCTGGTCCGGTTACCTTGCAGTCTCTGTAATCCAACGGCCTTGGGAGGGTGAGGGGTGACACGGAATTAATATAGCAACCGGGGCTCCGCGTGCTTGGTAAGGTTTTTTATTAATTCTTTTATCACGGAGGTTACCCGCATTCATATAGGGCGCCTTGGGATATGATTGGTCTGCGTCCCCTGCGTCACCTACTTCACCTGTGTCACCTATGTCACCTGTGTCTGTGCACTGCTATGGTTTCTTAAAGGGGCGCTACCTCTTTTTCATCCACCAGGAGAGACTAAGAAGGTTTTGGCTATAGCCCTGAGCCCACTATGTAGCCCAGGCAAACCTCGAACTCCGCAATCCTCCTGCCTCTGCCTGCCGAGGGCTGGGATGACAGGCGTGAGCCACTACGCCTGGCATTGTGGGGTGTGGTACTGATTGCTGGTGGGCATGAGCTACCATGCCTGGAATTGTGGTATGTGGTTACCAGGAATGAACTAGGGACCTGGTGCTTGCTAGACAAATGTCGGAACCACTGAGCTAAATCCCCAGGTCCAAAGGATTTTGATAAACACTTATTAGTTTTCTAAATTTGATTGTTAAAGAAAAATTAGTAACTATGAAGTACAAATTCACAATCTTAAGACTACCGATTGTTTCTTATAGGTAGCATAGATTAAATTACAAGTTCATTTTAATCCATAAAAATTAACTTGTCTGTACATGTAATGAGATTCCTGTGCCAAACTTTGCTATTTTCACCCATATGGTGAGTTCCATAATACAACATCATTAACAGCCTTTCACTGCTGACTCCAAGTCCACCCTACTCAGTTCTTTTTTAAAAATAAAAAACTTTCCTGAGTACTAAATTTAAAATAACTCAGCATGCATACGTTTTTTTGTTATTTCTTCCTTTTCTCATATAAAAACCTGTTTATTCTACTTTTGCATGTAATAAGTTTTCCAAGAACATTTATATAATAAGCAATCAAATATTACCTGGCAGGGAAGGCAGATATCAAATTTCAGTGGTGGCCATTAGCAATAAGAAAATCACCTTTGGCCGGGCATGGTGGCTCATGCCTGTAATCCCAGCACTTGGGAGGCAGAGACAGGAGGATTGCTCAGTTTGAGACTTGCCTGGGCTACATAGTGAGCTGAGGGCCAGCCTGAACTGCAAAGCGAGACTGTCTCAAAAAAAAAAAAATCACCTTTGCAGGTGATAGAATGCTTTCCTTGATCGGAAATAATGCATATGTATATTGCAACATCACACGGTAACTCATAAATTTGAACCATTTCTATGTATCAATTAAAAAATTATGTAAAAAAGAGACACAAAAGTCTGCCGATATCAGATAATAGCTTTATTAATGGCAAAGTATATTCTGATCTCATGCATTGTATACTCTTTATTTTGCTTGATTTTGAAACTAAAATATATTACTCAAAAGTGCATACTGCCACGAAATGAAATATAATGAAAATAAATAAAATTTTAAAAGTCATACTAGAAGACATAATAAATTGTTGATTTCAACGTTAGAAATAACTGTAGACAGTGGATTATCAAAGTAGATCTTAATGGTTATTTAAAACATGTTTATTTTACTGGAATATAATTTATGCATATTTCACAGCTCTATCATAAACATTGATCTTGTTTAAAAAAATTTTTTTCTTTTTTTTTTTTTCTTTGAGACAGGGTCTCACTTTGTAGTTCAGGCTGGCTCTGAGCTCACTATGGAGCCCAGGCAAGCCTCGAACACAGCGATCCCCCTGTCTCTGCCTCCCGAGTGCTGGGATTACAGGCGTGAGCCACCACGCCCGGCAAAAAAAATTTTTTTTTGAGACAGGATTTTTGCTTTGTAGTTCAGGTTGGCCCTGAGTTCACTATGTAGCCCAGGCAAGCCTACAACTCAGCAATCCCCCTGCCTCTGCCTCCCCAGTGCTGGGATGACAGGCCTGAGCCACCACACCCAGCACTGTGGGGTGTGGTATGGATTGCTGGAGGGCTTGAGTCACCACGCCCAGTATTGTTGTATGTGGTTACTGGGGATCCAACCAGGGACCTTGCGCTTGCTAGGCAGGCGGCGGAACCACTGAGCTAAATCTCCAGCCCTTGTTCAAAAATTTTTAATCTTTCCCTTGTTTATTACTTCTCTATTGAGGTGTAATTTGCTTACTTATCTCTCCTTTCTATTAAACATTTAACTTTTTAAAGCTGTGACCATCATGCATAGTGTGAGGATGAGTATCCTTGAGTCTACAGGACTGATCGCATTTCCCTCCTCCTGACAGGAGGAGGCGATTCTGGGATGCAGAGTGAGTCAGCAAATTGAAACTCCTAAATCATAATAGGAATTTAGCTTCTTTCAGGGTGAAAAGTTTTAAATATTTGTATGATAGTTTTTATTGAAAATCAAAGGACTAAGTCTCCATATAGAAAACAGAAAACTGATTTGGACTTCCATAAAATGGTTGTTATCTGATAAAGGTTTTGTGTTCCTTTTCCTTTTCCTGTAAATCCAGGATCCCCGGCTATTGCCAGGTACAGTGCAATGAAATGTGAGAAATCATTCATTGCAGTTTGCTAACTGATACGTATTGAAGATTAATTACCAGACGTTCTCCCATGTTCCACACTGAAACTCTTTGGGTGTTTATCTCACCTAGTAACTATAACTCTGAGTGTGTGGTAGCTTCTAAACTAATCTAATATAAACAAAACACAATTGTCATGCCTGAATAATCATCCTTCTGTTCTCTCCCCACGCATTTGCTCAGAGCATCTCAGATAATTCGGAGAACGTCCAGGGTGCTGCCCGGAGTCTGCTCCTTAAGTGAGATCCCTAAGCTACCTCAGGGAACGTGACGTGGGCGCCTTTGATTTTTCTCAATGAGTGACAGCCCCGGGCTTTGCACTCACAAGAGGCCCTGGCTCTTCCCCCCGTGTTTCACACACACTTCGCATCTCACAAGTATTTACGCCTTGCACATTTCCAAAGCTAATCTCTTACCCTTCTCACTCTGAAAACCTTCCTGGCCCCATTGAACCCAGAGTTGTACAGGTCATACTTACTCTCTCTGTTTGGGTTTTACTATTGACAAACCACCTTCCACCAATTTTTCTCTAACATCTAGTCCTGTCCAGGTTTACTTCCGCGCCCCTGATAAAAACCACAGTTATACCCTACTCAAATCCCTAACACGGGGCCTATCAGGCCTTCCAATTGCTTATTCCAGAAATTTCTTTTATCGAGTATAGTTTTAGGAATACTGATAAAATGTAAATTATAAATCTTTAGTGGTTTTCCATTGAAAAGAAATTAACATTTCTGTCTCACAGGAACACGCTGCCAGTCTGCAAACTCATTTTGAAATGCTCCAACACGAAGCCTCCTACTCCACGTGACCCAGATCTTGAGAGTCTGGCTCTTTCTTCATTAGATTTCAACTGAAACGTCAATGGAAGAGAAAAAACATCCTGTTAGGAGACACAACCAGGAGTTTCTTTCTTTATGAAGCTTTGTAACTCACATTGATTTCATAATTGAGTATAACAGATATTTCAAAAGTTTTATGGGTCATAAACTTTTTCTCTCTCACAAATAACTTTGTTTCATTAGAAATGAAAAGGAAATTGTATTAAAAATTCCTGAAGAATTGCTGAACATTTAAAAAAGCACTTCAAAATTCTTGAACAAGTTTTCCTAAAAACTACAGACAAATCTCATAAGTAAGTCCAAACATTTAGTCTTTCACAGAAATATCAAAGAGATGCATTTAATTTGTAAAAATATTTTTCTTTTTGGTACAAAGGCTTATATTTTTTATAATTACTAATTTCTAAATGTTATATCACTGCCAAAATTTTTGTGTTTTATGTTTGTTATTTCAAAATAGCATATCCTCATGACTTATAACTTCAAAAATTATTCATGATATAGATATATAGTTGGTTTTGGTTTTCTCTCATCCTCAGAATGGCTAAAGGAATCATTGAGTGTTTTCCTGTTAGCTATCAACCTCTTCCTTATCAGTTCAGTCTATCAGTACTTTTCTTTATGTTTCCGTGGATTAAGATTTATAGAGTGTGCACTTTATTTTATTTTTAATTTGTTTGTATGTAGTTAATCTTCATCTAACTCAATTTTCCACAGAGATGCTGCCCCACAGTCAGCTGTCCCCATATACAATGTTAGCATGTGTGTATACACACATGCACATGTATGCATTTTTCCTGGGTTCCACTACTCTTTTCACCCAGTGTTTTGAGTGAATGTATAATAAACTGCACTAAGTGATACCATATTGTTTACAGAACTTATTTTCATTGAATACCCAAGTCCCATTAGTTTTTTTATGAAGGTTTTTGAAAATATTTATCATCTAATACTATTAAAATAGTAGTTAATATTTGTCATTATACCTCCTTGGAACCTATTTCATATACACGTCTCTTAAAACAGTAAGAGTAAGCAAACAATTTTTATCTGATCCATCCTTTCTCATTGTGGTCATTGTCTTCATTATAAAGGGAGTCATAGATAATCATGGATAACAACCTGGGACTTTATCCAGGCTGATTCCAATTTATTTTCATTCCGTAGGAAATACAGCATCTGCTTTTCAAACCGCCATTAACATGGGATCCCGGTCACTTACATTTCATAAAGTGCATAAACATTTAGCAACGTGATGTAAGAAAGGAACCCAGGCAAGAATTTTACTTTTAGATGGAGTGATTTGTGTGTTAACTCAAGACGCTGGGCGTAGGCACGTTTACTGGTAAAAATACCTGCAGAAGTTCCGGGCTTCCGGACAGGACAGCTTTGCTAACAGCTTCCAGAACGTCCCAATCCTGTGATAGCATCACAGGCAGCCTGAACCTTCCTCATCAGGCCTGTGTTTGGATTTGGGCAATAATTCCTTGAGTTTTATGTTGGAATGTGTCATTTTACTACTCTGAGCTCATTATGTCTCATCAATTTAATTACACTAAGACAGAAAGATTTTGGAATTTTATGACTTTTTGTAGCTAGCACTTTTTCCCTAAAGGAGATGCAAGTAACCAACAGACATCAAGGATATAACATTACCTAACATAACTGAGGCAGCAGAAGCAAAATGCTATTGTCATCCCAAAATGCAACAGGGGTAGAGTAAGCGCAGACACTGACCATGCCCCTGTTTTATGAAACATGATACTGTTGGGTTCGGCCCCTGCTCTTCCCCAGTGGTCCAGGAAGGGCTGACATCAACAACACTCTCAGAACTGTCTTTTGAAAGTTCATGGATAAATTGGTAAAGCAACAGACCTCAATAGGAGAGTTGAAATATTTTGATAGTTTCAAATCGACCTTGATGTGTCAAACTCCCAAACTCTGTGAGTTTTCAATGCCGGAAGAGGCTGTGCTCTCTGAGAAGCTTCTGCTGGCTTCATTTCATCGTTTACATTGCTATTCAGCTCATGGACCCAATTCTTTCATCAGTCCTCTAATTTGCTCTAGATTTACAGCTACATCATGTTCTATTTTTCATGGGAGATTATATACAATTTTCAGCTGAAAAGAAAAAAGCTTTATAAACCAGAAGAATTGCAGGATTTTAGTAATTTACCTCAAAGTAAATCTGAGGCTATAAAAAAAAAACTATTACATTAGAGAGGAAGGATAACAACTTGAGTCAAGCAAGCTTTTTGATATGGGTGTGTCAGTAACTCCACGTGAAAGATGCCACCTGCTACCTGTTTGATCAGTACCTGGGCTCCACACTGGACAATGCTAAATGAAAATGAATTGCTAGAAACTGCTTAGCAGATTACAGCGGAAAAGAACCATGAAAGTCACAGATGAATTTTTGTAAGTAAAAATTCAAATTCCTTTGGAAACTTGCTAGTAATTTGGTACACTCACTAATGATATTATTAAGAAAATCCTTAGATCTGGAGTACTTTTAACAGGATATACCTAATATACATGACAGTTTATAGTAAATGTACCTGAAATCTTCAAATTTAGCAAGTTTTTGAGCATGATTTCTTGAGAAAGACACTTCCCACCATGTAACTATTGAGAATAAAACAAGGGTATTTTATGACCTAGTAGAGTCCTACAACACTCATGGAGCTCCTGACCAGAAAATCCAGGGGTTGTGGGATGGTTTCTTGGGAGTTCTCAATGATTCCCAGGCTTCACACAGTTTTCTTCGTTACCTGCATCCTTGAAAATAGCAAAATTTCAGCCCTCGATAAGACCACCTGCTCTGACTTGGCAATGTCCGTGTTGTGTGCTGGAATTTGTGTACATGAAAGAGCCTGAATCCTTGATGCTAAGGAAACTTGTTTAAAAAGTGAATTTTTGTCTTATAAAGGAAGACCTGGGTCTGAGACAATTGGCAGTCTCCAACACAGAAATTGTATCAAAACTTATCTGATTTTATATGTTAGTATAGCATTTTATTTTAGTGTACCTTAGTTAAATGTTAGACTGTTTATAAATTACACGACAATAGAGAAAAACAGTGTGAAGAAACTCTAAACTGTAAATGTAAAGGTCTGTGTAAAATATGTTAAATAGATAATACTGTTAAATTATCTATGGAAATTATGTTTTAGGTGATTTTAGAGTATTTTCTCCCAATTCAAGAAGAAAACACTTTGTAATGCTGCCGAGTTTTGTTATCATAGTCTATTTTAAATAAAACCTTCAAACCATGGAAATTCTTAAATATCTGGGAGCTTTAAAATGAGCTATTAAGGATTAGAAGAATGTAATATCAAAAATCCTGCAGGGAACAAATTTACCTTAGAATATAAGAAAAAGACCAAATTGGTACATAAATATCTTGAAGGATCAAGCAGGGAAACTGAAATTAAGATGATTAATAAGAGATTTATAACCAACTGGAAGTAGTCTAAAGGCCTTGCAAGATATTTAAAACCAGTAACTACTGCATGAGCTTTTAGACTGCAGTCTCTATTCCAAACATAAAGGTGTGGCCATGGGAACGGGCCTCTGTGCCCCCACCCCGGGGGAGGATCGAACCCTAGGCCCGAAGGGCGTGCAGACACAGCCACGGATGCTCTCGTGACTCAGGGACAAGGGGCGCAGGGTCAGCGTCCTGCCGACCGGAAGTAAGGGGGCCGAGGCAGTGCCACGAACGC
This sequence comes from Thryonomys swinderianus, assembly GCA_004025085.1. Lineage (NCBI taxonomy): Eukaryota > Metazoa > Chordata > Mammalia > Rodentia > Thryonomyidae > Thryonomys > Thryonomys swinderianus. The sequence continues at coordinate 3,613 of PVIC010033857.1, read as the reverse complement.
GCAGGTCTAAGAGGCGACGCAAGGGCTCACGGGACGCGGGGCGTGGCGCCGCCTGTACTGGTTTGGTCAGCTCCCAGGGCGCGGCAGTAAACAGGCCCCGGGACCAAGCTGTGACATGAGTTCTGCACAGTCCCAGAAGTTGTTACCAATGACGGTAACAGAAAAAAGCACTTAGGGTGATTTCTGGGTCACATACTTTCCAAGGAAATACAGACAGAAGGTTTATTATATATTTCTATTCCTATCACCCTCTACATTGAACACATCCTTTAATTTAATGTTCTTGCTCACAGTCACACACAGTAAGTATCCTCAGACAAGATTCAGACTCAAAAACCTCAAAAAAACCTCCTCGCTTGCTGTGCTGATAAACAGATTCTCTGATTCAGTGGACGCTTTAGGGGTCTCCAGGAAACTGTGGGATTATTGAAAACTCAGGTACTGTCCAGGATATGAGTGTCACAGGGGCAGGAGCCACAATGAGAGAACTGGTTTGGGTCTTTATTGCATTTTTTCTAATCTTTCTTGGGCAAGGAAAGTCAGAGGCTCCTAGATGAGGTGGTTCTCTTAATCATCATAAAACTGGATCCCCCACAATGCACTACCAGCCAAACTTCAGTTATGAAGCCAAAAGTCCCATTTGTGACTTTGGTACATAACTATAGATTTAAAAAGACAAAGGATCCCTAAATAATGATACTTGTAAACAGTGTACAGCTAATATAAAGGTGCCAAGGTAAGATACATTTTCTGGACATGACAAGAGTATTCATGTTAATAATATTGGATCCACGGGAATATTTTTTTAAACAATGTAAGAAATCATAATTTCTTCAGATACTAAATTGCATGGAAGTTATGTAATAAGTATAAAGAATCCTAGTTACCGGATGGTATAGCTAATACATTAAATTAAAATTTAATACTTATATACAGGTATACTTTCTCAATGACGAATGTGATCATACTGGATACCTAAAATGTATCAATAAACACAAAAAGAGGAAAATTCTAATATTTATGGGATATGTTCGATATATTTTGAATTCTTATCACTCAGTGGCATATAGTTTGAGTTCCTATTTTCGTTAAAATTCTTTAGTTTCATCTACAAATGTAACGACATGCAAACTTTAAAGATAAACAAGTATCTCACACAATCTTATTAGGCAGCAAATAAAATGTAAAATTCTAAAATAACTTCCATTTACGGGTGACCATCCTTGTATATCTCACGAAAGAATTCAAAATACAAATTCTTAAGTGAATATAAAGAGGTAAAATTTTGAAACTACAGTGGGAATCACGCGAGTTACAGAGCATTACGAGCAGATGTTAAAGAGAAAAGCACAGCACATTTTCACATAGTGTGAGCGCAAACCTCCCCTCCCACCGTCCCGCCCTCCCCACGTTGCTTGCATATTATTGGAGGTAATGAGATTCCCACGATTCTGCCTCAGGATTTAGCCACCGAAGGGCTTTCGCTAACACGTGTCTCGCCTCGTGCCTGCAATTTTCTTACTGATCGTGTTTGAATCACTCCTAGTACTTTTAATAGATTATTTCCTCACGGAAGTCCTCAAAGCCATTATCCAATTTTTTGTGATTTATGTAGTTTAATCTGGCTAATATCACCGATAAATCGTGTCTGTTCTGTAACTTGTCAAAACATACCAAAAGGAAAGAAGCTTCAGCGCCACGACTGCTGTGCCTTCTCCGGGCCCGGCGCCTGCTGGGGTCCGTCCTGCTCGGCCAGATCCCGGCCTTCGGAGACACAGAGGCAGCGGCGGCGCTAGTGCAGATTTCATGTTAGCAAAGCCTAACAGTTCACTTTGTATGTGGAAATTCAACCTTTGCGTTTCATCCACACCTCTCACTTTAATAACTACTGTGTAGACTGATATAAAATTGTTTTAATTTTCTTTTACTATAAAGGCAATCCAACATAAATATACATACACTTGTTTCAAATACCTCTTTAAAAATATTTTTGAAACATTCTGTTTTAGATAAGCCGTGTGATTTCATTGTCAGAAAGAAAATTTTTGTTCTGCTGCCTAAATAAAAACCAATCATTATTGATACAGATTCTGACCTGAAATTTCACTGAACTTAAGTACTAAGCATCAAGAGGATGTGGCAAGATTTCTAAAAACAATTTTATTTTCCAGCTACGTTTTGATATTGTACTAAAACAATGCCTAAAAATAGAAAAAACAGTTTCTAAAGTGGTAATCAAGTCTTCTACCTTGTCCAAAAAAAAAAAAGTATTCTCTCCAGTGAGTTGATTCTTGCAATTGAGGTATATTTAGTGGTATTCATTGCTAAATACATTTTGTTTTAACAATGCTATAGTACAAACTATTAGTCTCTATAACTATAAAGATCTTTTACCCACTCACCTTTTGAGGATTAGTGCTGTGCGCACCATCTCTAGTGAGTGATTTCAAGCTCTTGTAGCTCTTAAATAAGATTTAGAAGAAAAAGATTTCAATATTCCTTACCCAGACTCATGTCTTATGTGAATGAATATGCCAAACTATTTCAACCTTAGACATTTTAAAGACAAGTGAAAACTAACAAGCATCTTAGATGACCTCCCACGAAATGGATGTGTATAGACCTGAAACCCTGCGATGTGAGAAGCTAGAACTTGCTAAGGCTGAGGCGGCTGGGGCAGGGGTCTGATTGGCAGGTTTGTTGAATGTGCTTCCTGATTGGGCATCCACATCTAAAATTCACCTGTGATCAATAGCTTGTATAAAGGTTATCTTTGCAGCCAATAAATTCTCTTTCCTGTTCTCTGTCCTCCTCTTTGAGCGGTTAAACCTGTTTCCTATTAACCTACCTATGTCTTTGAGGCAGAGTCTTGCCAAGTTGCCCAGGCTGTGCCTGAACTAGCAGGCTCAAGTGATCCTCTTCCCTCAGCGTCTAGAGTAGCTGGGATTACGGGCCCTTCCACAGCACCCAGTTGAAATCCATTTATTTTCTATTAAAATAGCCCAAATAACAAAGCTTCTGATAAGTACTCTATGGACTGATGTCATTTTGTTTATTCAGTTTTCCTTTCTGCATTTATGGAATCTGTCCCTCTCTAGCCTTCAGGTCTACTGCAAAGAGCGGACTCAGGTCCCATCTGTGGGATCATCCGTCTGACACCGGCTGCAGGTGTCTCGATCGGGGGGCCCTGGAGTATGAGGGGCCCCCCTCAAGGCTGCGGTCTGCACTCACACAGCAGTTTACTACTAAACCAGTTTATGTTAGGTTAGCAACATCTGTTCATATATTTTTTAGTCTTCACATTATCAGTTAAATTATTTTAGCTGTAACTAAAACATTTTGTATGATATCTTTTAAAAACTTGCATTTTTTTGCCAGACTTGGTGGCTCACACCTCTAATCCCAGCACTCGGGAGGCAGAGGCAGGAGGATTGCTGATTTTGAGGCTTGCCTGGGCTCCATAGTGAGCTCAGGGCCAGTCTGAACTACAAAGCGAGACCCTGTCTCAAAAAAAGTTGCATTTTTTAGTTTTATGTGAATTATGCAGTTATCAATAAGTAATATACACTCAGTTTACTAACACTAGAGTAAAATATGGGTATACATTTTTGAC
>PVIC010033856.1:5840-20016 GCA_004025085.1 Thryonomys swinderianus | reverse complement strand
TTTTTTTTTTTTTTTTGCTTTTTGAGACAGGGTCTCGCTTTGTAGTTCAGGCTGGCCCTGAGCTCACTATGGTGCCCAGGCAAGCCGCCGCGAACTCAGCAATCCTCCTGTCTCTGCCTCCTGAGTGCTGGGATGACAGGCGTGAGCCACCACATCTGGCATTGTGGTATGCGGTGTTGATTGTTGGTGGGTGTGTCTCCACGCCCAGCATTGTATGTGGTTACCAGGGATCGAACTCAGAACCTTATGCTTGCGAGGCAGGCGCCAGAACCACTGAGCTAACCCTCCAGCCCTGCTTTTCACTTTTGTACATTCATTTTTATTTGATTTGATTTGATTAGAGTACCAGGGATTGAACCCAAATCCTTCATAATGAGCTACATTCCCAGCACTGTTTTGCTTTTTCCCCCTAGTACTGGGAAATCGAGCTCAGGACCATGTGCTTGCCAGGCAGGTGGACTTGCCGGGGCTACATCCCCAGCCCTGTGAAGTTTTTAAAATGTTTTTTTGTGTGTGTGTGTTTTTGGGGCTTTTTTGGACAAGATTTCACTAAGTTGATAAAAGATTTGGCTCGAATTTGCAATTTTCCTGCCTCAGCCTCAGCTTGTACATTCATTTTTCATTGAGTATAAATAGGTGAAATGAGATAGGCTTTGACAAAGAAGAAAGTCTCAAGCACTGAAGGCACTTACCCATTATTTTATAGTTGTACTAGATAGCTCCAGGTACCAGGAACAAAATATGTTATATGGAATGTCTTAGATAACAGGAATTTATTTCTTACAGTTCTGAAGGCTGTGAGTCTAAAATCAAGGTGTTAATTTGACAAGACAGCCCTCTTCTTGGCTTGCAGAAAAAAAAAAAAAGAAAAAAGAGAAATAGGAGGGGGGAGAGGAAGGAAGAGAAGAGAGAAAAAAGAGAAAGGGAGAGGGCCAGGTCTCTGGAGTCCTCATCTTTGTACGATTAGGGCATTAATCCTGCTAGGAGGGCAGCCATGCCCATTGCTCTATGTAAACCTAATTAACCCCCACGGAACCTCTTCACTAGTACAATCACTTTGGGAGTTAGGCCTTCAAGGTACACATTTGGGAGACAGACCAAATTCAGAGCTAAACTTATGGTAGTTCCAGAACCAGGACCAGAATCTAGGACCGGAACCAGTTTCAGTAACACTGAACAAAGATTGATGAGGTCTCTACTGTGACAGGCACTGCAGCACGACACACTCCAGTCTGTCTCATCATTGGTGTAAGAGAAATAACTAGGAGAGCAGGTGCCAAGTGAGAAACAGTCCTCAGGTCCAAAAGAGGATGATATCATACCTACAAGGGTTCATTAAAAGCTTTATGTTTAAATTACAACACTTACAACACTGTTACAGTAAAAGACATACTGTCATCAGTCCCCTCAAAATATCTCCCCTCAATTTGAACATACTTATCCCATCATTCTTGCCACTTTCTGAAACACTTCTGAAAGTTCTCTTTCAGGAGTGTCTTTACAAGGTGTGACAGGACAAGCTTGGTTGGCTGCTGTGTGCCCATGGAAAGGCAGACTTGTGAAAATATCATGGCTTGCCCTCGTCTATCTTAGTCCCTGAATTTGCCACTGACTTCAGGCTCTCACCTAAAGTAAAAATGACCACGCAAGGTAAACACTTGAATCCATTCAGAACACCAAGGTGGCCAAGATACAGCCCCTAAAGACACTCAGCCAGGGAATTCCAGACCTTCTTCAGAAAGTGGCTGTGTTCCAAGCTATTTTTCAAAGGGGTCTTAGGACAATGCGTCTTTCATTATGGTAAAGGTTCACCGTGTTTTTTGATGACACCGCGAATTTGCGCAGAGAGTGAAAACCTTCCCAACAGGCAGGCATCAGAGATGGGCGCGGTGGGCACAGGGGCAGGGCAGGAAGGGTTGTGGCATGGAAAGGTGCCCGCAGTCTCTCCGGAATGAGGCAGAGCCAGTTTAACCACGGGGAGCTGCTCACATGACCTCTTTGTCGCCCCACTCTGTGCACTTGGGGACACCAACTGTGCTTTCCTGTCACTTTCCTGAGGGCAGGGACCCTACTCTCTTTTTATTTCACACTAAAGAGCCTAGCCCAAGCCTCTGCAGCAGTGGGTACAGAAAACAGTCTTCCCAAAGGAAACAAAGCCCGAGGCCGGTGTCAGGGTGAAGTGGGGCAGCAGAACGTCTGCCCAAAGAGTCAAATGCAGTTGGGCAAGAAAGCAGGGAAGGCAGGTGTCTGGCTGGGGACGTGAGGCTGAAGAGAGTGGAATCTTCCCAAAACCCGCGAGGTGCCAGGCCTCAGTCTGGGCCGACCCGGGGCTCACGCCATCTCCAGGTCAAGGCCTAGGACGAGGCCGGTGTCGGGGAGAGCCCGCGGGCCGAGGCGGAGCGAGCAAGGCAGGCGCCGGAGACGCTGCGCGGCGCCGGTGCGGTTCCGGCCGGGCCGCGTAGGTCGGCCTCCCCGACCCCCGCTGCGCATCTTGTTTGTCAGAAAACCGTTTCCAAAGCTCAGAGAGGGCGGTCCCACGGGAATCTGAAAAATACCCTGCAAGGGCGGGCAAACGGGAGCGCCCAGGTCAGGGATGGCGGGCTCACGAGCCGGGCGGCGCACACACACCCGCGCCGGACCGCGAGGCCAGGGCAAGCTACCCTCCTGCTCTCCCGCAGGCGTAACCAGTCAGCCCAGACCTATACCTCGCGCTCGCGGACTGTCCAGAGCGGGGGGCGGGGTCCTCCCTGGCTGGGGCGGGGCTTGGAGGGTGAGCGAGGTTGGGCTAGCGCGAGAGCGGGCTTTTCTGTGCTCTGATTGGCTTTAACTGAATGAGGGGCGGTGTCATGAGGACAGCCCTGGGGGCTGGCATTGGATGCCGCAGAAAGAGGGCGTGGTTTTATGAAGTCAGTTCCGGTCGGTGTAAAACCCCCGGGGCGGCGGTGAACGGGTTTCAGATGCTTCTGGGTCGCAGTGGGAAAAGCGTCTGGGTTCGCGTGCGTGAGCCTGAGAGCCGTGCGCTAGAGCGAACCGGAGAGGGATGGCGGCCACTGGGACCGCGGCCGTCGCGGCCACGGGCAGGCTCCTAATCCTGCTCCTGCTCGGGCTCACGGCGCCCGCTGCGGCGCTCGCCGGCTATATCGAGGTGAGGACCGAGGAGTGCCCGAGCTTCTTACCCTCCGCCCTCCGGGACAGCGCGGCCTGAGAACGGGGCGGGCGGCGGGTCCCGCGAGCCCTCCCCCGCCACCCGCCCCTCTTGGCGCAGTGCTTAGTGCTGGAGGTCGTCAGTCCGTCCGCGCCGCAGAGGCCAAATGAAAGGCGTCGGGGCTGCGGGGTGCGGGGGAGCGTCGGGCGCGCAGCCCTGAAGCCTCCCGCTCCTCCTCGGGGACCCCACGCCCGTCCTCCCCCGGGAAGACGCGCGCCGCGCGCCCTACAGCCAGCTCCGCGTCCGACCTCGCCGGGGCCTCGGCTCCCTCCCCGGGGACGCGGAGCTTTCGTGAGCCAAGTAGAGATGCAGCTCTCCGGCCCGCAGCGGGCGGCGGGAAGCGGGGCGGTGCCGCGGCGCGGGTGCGGGCGAGGTGGAGCCGCTGTCTGGGTCGCGGGTGTGGGGTTTGTATCGGCCCCTTTCGGGACTTCAGCCTGGCGGGAAGGGATCCGGGACTGCCTGGTGGGACTCCCGAAGTCCTGCTTCCTGGCGGCTGAGTCTGAGGCTCCTGGGCGTCCTGCGATCCCCGCGCCGCGTGGTGGCGGGCCGGCGGGATCAGGCTCTGCGGCGAGCTCTGCAGCCTGGGTCGCCGGGGGAGGCGGGGATTTATTTTTACCTACCTTCGGGAACAGTGTTGGAACTGTCGGGGCTGGAATGTTTGAGTCTTGCCTGATTCTCCGTTCTTTAAGATTACTGTTGGTTTCTGCGCTTCGAGCTGATTTCACAGAGACCTGAGGCTGAGTCTGGTGATATAGTCTTGGCCTGAGAACTTTTTAATGAGTTAGAATGTTGTTCATTTCTACAGACTGTGTAAATATTTCCACGGGTATAAGAAATCTAGTAAAAAACGTGATGGAACAGTTTAAAACCTTCGTAATGATCCTGTTTAAACCTTTATGACTGTGAGGGGCAAAAAAAGTTGCTTTTTGAGTAGAAACGGTTAATATTTATTCCAACGGCTTTTAGGTTATTTAAGTTTGCACGTCATGGCTAGGGCGCTGTTTGTGATGCCAGATAAGAGTCTGCAAGAAGAGTGGCTGCAGAGACACGTAGAGCAGGAACGGAACGAAAAGGGTTGTTTGTAAGATTCAGCTAACCAGCGAGTAAGGGTCAGAAAGCGTGCTTAACCTTGTTTCCCAGGAGTATGAGAAACTTCAGGCGCAGGTGAATTCACAACAAAGGACTCCTCATTTTTTTTTTTTTTTTTTGAGACAGTGTAGTAGTTCGCTTTGTAGTTCAGGCTAGCCCTGAGCTCACTATGTAGCCCAGGCAAGCCTCGAACTCGGCAATCCTCCCGTCTTTGCCTCCCGAGTGCTGGGATTACAGGCGTGAGCCACCACGCCCGGCAGAACTCATCATTTTTAAAGAATTTATCAACTGCTAGCTGCAGAGAAAGAAAAATAGTACCATAATTAGTTGTGGATTAAATGCTTATTGTTAGCCACACGTTGGCCAATTGAAAAGTCTGGCTGAACAAAGTAATTTATTCTGCAAAATGCTCTTTAAATGTTATTTTATTATAACTTCTGCTTTTAAAAAACTATTTGTGCTCACTAAGTCTTTAAAGTGCTTATTTTTCCTTTTGTCAAGCTTGCAGGATTTTGTTCACATGTTCTGTGTATAATTTGATTTTGTTTATTTGCTGCTAGGCAAAGGATTGCTTAAGCCTTAATTTAGATGAGAATGGCCTAAATCAGGATGTCTTTGGGAAGGCCCTGATTGAGATTAGCCAAAGGGATTCTGGCCAAATCCCTGATCAAGTTGCTTGGCACAGAATTATTGATTGGCGAATCTTGAGTGTTGCTTGGTGTTGACTAAAATAATCTCCTACACCTGTTAAAAAGAAAAAAAGACCCACCTCTGTACTCAGGGTCACTTCCTCTCTTAAATCCAAGACGTGTTCTGGTGTGTTGGTGCTTCTCTGTGGGAGTCAGACAGCACCCTGAACCCCGGAAGAGTGGGCTTCTGGGAGTCAGCACTTGAGTTTGTTTGCCACCTCCAAGGGGAGGCCACTTGGTGGCTCGTTTTAAGGAAGCACAACCCTAAAGTATGAGAGCTGAGGAAGAGGGGAGGAGAAGGCTGGCTTTCTGTCTTCTTCTGTACTTTTCTTTTTCTTTTTTGAGACAAGGTCTCAGTGTGTAGTTGAGGCTGGTCTTGAACCTGCAGTGATGCCCCAGCCTCAGCCCCACAGTGCTGGGATTCCAGGTGGGCACCACCACACCTGACCTTTGTTGGTAAGGGGGACTGGGAGAAATACTTGGGTATGCTGCATCTTAACTGTTTAAAATCAGTCAGGTCCTCCTTTTTTGTTTCCTTGAGACAGGGTCTGACTTTGTACTTCAGGCTGGCCTTGAGCTCAGTCTGTAGCTTAGGCAAGCCTCAAACTCAGCAGTCCTCCTGCCTGTGCCTTCCAAGTGCTGGGATTACAGGTTTGAACCACCAAGCCCAGCTTTTGTGGTGTGTGATACTGATTGCCAGTGGGCATGAGTCACCATGCCCGGTATTGTTATATGTGATTACCAGGGTTGGAACCAGGGACCTTGAGCTTGCTAGGCAGGTGCTATAACTGCTGAGCTAAATCTCTGGCCCTGGGTCCTCCTTTTGTAGAGGGAATTTGTTACCACTCAAAAGTTGTGCTGTCCTTATAGTGTAGCCACATTCAGTATGAATGAATGTGGCTAGTATGGCTGAGTGAATTATTTCATTTAATTTTAGTTAATACTAGTTTACGTTTAAAAAACGAGCGATTGGAAAGTTCAAAGCAACTTGTTTTGTGAATTTTTCTAAATACTGTAGTTTGAACCAGGAGCCCTGAGCCACTCCACCCTTCTTTTTCTAAATTGTAGTTTGAAAGTATCCTGTTTGGTGACCCAGGACAGCCTTGAACTTTGGATCTTCCCTCCCCCTCCTGAATGGATGGGATTATAGGGCTACATCATTCAGTTTGTGAATGAACCTTTTTAACTGTTCATTTTATGAAATCTAAATGCAAACATATTTCTCATGAAAATTTTGCTTTTAAATTGAGTTGTGGTCAGGCACGGTGGCACACGCACATCTGTAATCCCAGCACTCGGAAGGCTGAGGCAGGAGGATCCTTGTGAATTCAAAGCCAGCCTGAACTACATGGGGAACACTGTATTAAAAAGAACAAAAACCAAAACCTTAAATTGTGGTGTACTATAAAGTGTAAAATACATAGCAGTTTTTGAAGTCAGTGTAGAGAAATTGTAAAATATCTCAAATTTTTAATATTGATTACATTGAAATGATAGTACTTTAGATATTTGGCTACATAAAATGCATTAGTAATTTCAGTTTTTTTTAAACTAATGTGATTACTAGAGAATTTAGTGCTATGTATGTGGCTCACATTGTGTTTCTTGGATAATGATGATTTACAATCTACTGTTGATCCTACAAAAATTGTTAGCACAAATTTTGAGTATGTTCCTATTATAACACCTTGCTTGAAGGTGACCCTGTATGAACTTGTTTTTGTTAAAGATAGCTTTGAATGTTAATTTTTTCCTGTTTAGAAACAGCTTTAAGTATACAAAAAATGCAAAACTTGTAGAAACAACTCTCATATCGTTTCCCCATATTTACCCTTAATATTTTCCATGTTCAGAGTTTGTTTTCAAAGGCTAGGTGGTGTATAGCTCAGTGGTAGAGAACACTTGCCTAGGGGATGGTGTGCCCTGGGTTCACTACTCAGCACCTAATCTTTTTTCATTCATTGCATCATTGTATTTTTGCTGAACTATTTGAAAGTAAGTTGCATGTACTGTCCCCTTTCCCTCTGAAATGCTTAGTATTTCCTAAGAACCAGAGACATTGCTTTGTAACCTTGGTAACAGTGTTAACCTAAGGAAAGTTAACAATTCTTTTTTTTTTTTTTTTTGAGACAGGGTCTCGCTTTGTAGTCCAGGCTGGCCCTGAGCTCACTGTGTAGCCCAGGCAAGCCTCGAACTCAGCAGTCGTCCTGCCTCTGCCTCCCGAGTGCTGGGATTACAGGCGTGAGCCACCACGCCCGGCACTGTGGTATGTGGTATTGATTGCTGGTGGGCATGAGTCTCCACTCCCAGCATTGATGTGGTTACCGGGGATCAAACTCAGCACCTTGCGCTTGTGAGGCAGGTGCCGGAACCACTGAACTAACCCTCTGGCCCTGTATATTACTGTTTTATCAGCTGACAAAAGTGCCCTGTATAGGCATTTGAAAAGCTTGTTATTTTGAAAACCAGAGGAGATTTTTTTTTTTTTTTTTTTGAGACAGGGTCTTGCTTTGTAGTTCACGCTGGCTCTGAGCTCACTGTGTAGCCCAGGCAAGCCTTGAACTCAGCAATCCTCCTGTCTCTGCCTCCTGAGTGCTGGGATGACAGGCGTGAGCCACCATGCCCAGCACTGTGGTATGTGGTATTGATTGCTGGTGGGCGTGAGTCTCCATGCCACAACATTGTATGTGGTCACTGGGGATCGAACTCAGGATCTTGCGCTTGCGAGGTGGGCGCTGGAACCTCTGAGCAGGCGCCGGAACCTCTGAGCTAATCCTCCGGCCCCAGAGGAAATTTTTAATTCATGGCAGTAAAATGTGAAAAAACAGTTTTCTAAATATAAAAACAAGGTCTTATTGTGTAGTTCAGGCTGACCTTGAACTCACTGTGTAGCCCACCCTGGCCTCAAACTTTTAGCAGTGCCCCTGACTCAGCCTCCCAAGTGCTGGGATTACAGGCAAGCACCACCATGCCCAGCTTTAAAACTCAGATTTTTAACTTATCTGGTAGTTTTGATTTTTCCAAAGAACTTTTTAAAGTTCTTTACATTATTCACCCTTATTGATTTCTCAAACTTTCTCATTTTGTTTTTAAAATTACAAAAAGGGCCAGGGATTTATCGCAGCAGATTGAGCACCTGCCTCATAATATGCAAGTTCCTGAGTTCATTTCCCAGTACCCCCATTAAAAGAAAAATCATATTGGTAAAAGGCGAAAGATTTATACAATCTGAAGAGAAACCAGAGTGTAAGAAAAATCATATTGGTAATACATACTGCTCATTAGAAAAGTTTAAAAGTACAGATAGACAATAAGAAATGAAAAATAACTCAAAATCTGTGCAGAGAGATCTCACTGTAAACACTTTGGCGTATGTACCCTTGTCGGGGTGGTGAGCTTGTCAGACCTGGTGCAGTGGGCTGTTTGTTATCCATGGATGCTCTGAAAGGCTTGCCATTGCTGCCCTGCATTTATCATGTGCAAAAATCTTATTAAAGTGGCACCTGTTCCCCATTGCAGCTGCTACCTAACAATTACTGTTTTTGAATTGCCTTAAAATAAACTGGTGAAAGAATGCTCTGTGTGACAAAAAATGGAGGCAAATCTTTGTACAGCAGTTGTGGTTGCTGAAGGTCAGTTGAGAGATTTCTAAATTGCCTATAATTCAATTTTTATGATTTGTTTTTTAGTGAGATAAATTAGATTACCTTGGAGCTTAATTAAATTTCGTATACTGTACCTTGATTTATGGCTTAAGATGGAGAGTAGACCATCTAGGTGCACTGAGACAGAAATGGGCTCCAGTCCTTTGCATTGGGTACATCTAATAATTTGCTAGGGGAATTTTTTCTTGCCTAAACATCACAACATATTCTTTATTATTATTCTGTGCCAGGGATTGAACCCAGGACTTTGTTCATACTAAGCTGTCTGCCACTGAGCTACATTTCTGTCCCAAGCCATTTATTTTTTAATTTGGTCTTTGGAAGTATAACTGTCATCTATTTTTAAAATAAGGTTAAAAAGCTACCAGGCTTTGTTCTTCATTCAACTAGAACTAACTCCTGTTTCTATGCTACATCTAAACAGTGCAGCAGTAAAAAACATGGACAGTTGTTTTTATTCTATGAAACGTATTTGCATGTGATTACTCGTGCCTTCAGAGATTCTCAGTGGGGACATCTAGGATGCTGAGTGACCTAATGTGTAAAGAGAAAAAGCAGAGTTCCAGCAAACCCCAGCAAAGTGCACTGGGCTCTGTATTCTGCCTGAGTTACTACTGGTCTAATGAGGTGTATGTATTTTTTTTTTTTTTTTGATTCAGGGTCTCACTTTGTAGTTCAGACTGGCCCTGGGCTCATTATCTAGCCCAGGCAAGTCTGGAACTCAGCAGTCCTCCTGCTTCTGCCTCCCAAGGGCTGGGATTATAGGCGTAAGCCACCATGCCCAACATTGTGGTGTGTGGTACTGATTGTTGGTGGGCATGAGTCACCATGCCCGGTATTGTTGTATGTGGTTACCGGGAATTGATCCAGGGACCTTGCACTTGCTAGGCAGGTGTTGGAACCACTGAGATAAGTCTCTGGCATGGTGAACATATTCTTTATTTATTTATTTTTTTGAGACAGGGTCTCACTTTGTAGTTCAGATTGGCCCTGAGCTCACTATGTAGCCCAGGCAAGCCTCAACCTCAGCAATCCTGCCTCTGCCTCCTGAGTGCTGGGATTGCAGGCATGAGCCACCACGCCGGCTGGTGTACATATTCTTTTTTTTGTTGTTGTTGTTGCTTTTTTTTTGAGACAGGGTCTCGCTTTGTAGTTCAGGCTGGCCCTGAGCTCACTATGGTGCCCAGGCAAGCCGCTGTGAACTCAGCAATCCTCCTGTCCCTGCCTCCCGAGTGCTGGGATTACAGGTGTGAGCCACCACGCCCAGCATTGTGGTATGCGGTGTTGATTGTTGGTGGGCATGTCTCCATGCCCAGCATTCTATGTGATTACTGGGGATCGAACTCAGGACCTTGCGCTTGCGAGGTGGGCGCCGGAACCACTGAGCTAACCCCTCCAGCCCTCGTGTACATATTCTTATCCTCACTCAAAAAGGAGTCTGTGAAGCAAGGGCTAAAGTTCACACAGCTTTTCAGGGTTTGGATCTATTCTGAGGCCACTGCTCTTCAGAGTATTTACCTTTTGATTGTGGACTTCTTTTTATTCAAGTCTGTCTTCCCTGCTCTTAAAAACCTGACCTGAATATTTTCTTTGGAAAGGACTGATTGCACACAAGTTATAATTTAGAAACAGCATACCAAACCTAACAATGATTCTCTTGAGCATGTCATTTCAGAAGACATTTACATTTCTACTGTTTTTTTTTAAGTTTCTGTACCTTTTTGTATAATGTACAAGTTCTCTTTGGTAGTAGGTTTGTTTTATCATTGAATTGTGACAATTTTTAAAGAAATTGTGATCCCTGTGGGGAGTTTTTATAAACATGCTTGGCATTATTTGGAAGAAGAAAGGCTGCCACATGAGATTTACAATCATTGGCCCGTTTCCAGTGTGACTGGGATAAGATTGGTGCCAGAACGGAAGCTCGCTTTTGGAGAGAGGCACATGTGAGGGTGCCGGCTCCCCACCTTCTCCTGCCTTCCTCAGACTGGCTTCTCCTGGCTACAAAATGGCTGTTGAAGCTACAGAGAGCAGCGTTTTGAGGAGACTGCAGGAGGATGTGGTCTCTGTTTTAATTCTAATATTTTTGGAGCTGAGGCTCAGATTCAGGACCTCCCACATGCAAGGGAAGTGTCTATTGTTGAGCTACATACTTAGCCCCTATATTTCCCCTTTAAGAGTGAAGAAACCCTTCTCAGAATCCACCTGTCACAAAACCCCTCAGGTGTCACCTGTCCTGATTGTATTCTATGCTTTCAGCCAAAGTAAACTGGGATGGTATCATCACCTTAGTGGTCCTAGGTATTCAGAACCAGCTTTTGAATTGGGTGGCCAGGAAGAGGAGGGCAGTTTTGAACTGGGTAGGGCTTTGCATATTTTTTGTAACAGTGTTTGCAACTGGGAATTCTCTGATTGGAATTTTATGCTGCTGAGTTCTTATCGAGCTACGAGTGGGTTAAAAGTTAGCTGGTGTGGGCTGGAGATTTAGCTCAGTGGTTCCAGAGCCTGCCTTGTAAGCGTAAGGTCCTGAGTTTGATCCTGGTGACCACATACAATGCTGAGCGTGGTGACTCACACCCACCAGCAGTCAATAATACCACATACCACAGTGCCGGGCGTGGTGGTTTATGCTTGTAATCCCAGCACTCAGGAGGCAGAGATAGGAGGATTGCTGTGTTCGAGGTTTGCTTGGGCTCTATAGTGAGCTCAGGGCCAGCCTGAACTACAAAGCGAGACCCTGTCTCAAAAAAAAAAAAAAAGTTAGCTGGTAGAATCAGAGCATTGGAGGAGCCTCTCTCACAAGTTGTGTTAGAGCACTGTGCTTCATTCTGAAGGGATAATGCTGTCCAGAGCAAAATGGCTGGAAGAATATGAAAACTTTTATTTGGCTGAATTACAAAAGAGATGTTTATCCTGGTGAAGAAATGGGGATTTTAGTGATGGCAGTAAAGGACGTGAATATTTTCAGATACTTTATCTTTTTTGGGAAAGGTTATCCAGATGGCTAGCCAAGGCAGCAGCAGGAGAGATGTGCTGATAGGGCCATCTTTTAGTTTACTCCTTTTAATTATGATTGTCTAATGTCTAGCATATAAAAGTACTGATAGAACCAACATCCAGTTTCCTTAAGTCATTTTTTTTTTTTTTGAGTCAGGGTCTCGCTTTGTAGTTCAGGCTGGCCCTGAGCTCACTGCGTAGCCCAGGCAAGCCCAAACTCAGCAGTCCTGCTTCTGCCTCCTGAGTGCTGGGATTACAAGTGTGAGGCTCCATGCCTGGCACTGTGGTGTGTGGTACTGATTGCTGGTGGGCGTGAGTCACCACACCTGGTATTGTTGTATGTGGTTACTGGGGATCAAACCAGGGACCTTGCACTTGCTAGGCAGGAGCCAGAACCACTGACCTAAGTCTTCAGTCCTATTTGGTTTATTTTAAAAATCCTCACGTAGGGCCGGAGATTTAGCTCAGTGGTTTCAGTGCCTGCCTCGTAAGCACAAGGTCCTGAGTTCGATCCTGGTAACCACATACAATGCTGGGCATGGAGACTCAAACGCCCACCAGCAATCAATACCACATACCACAGAGCCGGGCGTGGTGGCTCACAGTTGTAATCCCAGCACTCAGGAGGCAGAGACAGGAGGATTGCTGATTTCGAGGCTTGCCTGGGCTACATAGTGAGCTCAGGGCCAGCCTGAACTACAAAGCGAGACCCTGTCTCAAAAAAAAAAAAAAATCCTCACGTACTACACATACAGAAATAGAACATAGCCATAAGCCAGGCGTGGTGGCTCACACCTGTCTCAAAGACAATAAATAAATGTATGTATGTATGTATGTCCTCACTTGAATTTTCCAGAATAAACTATTACCTTAAGTTTGGGGTTTAGCATTCTCCTCATTTATGCTTTCATGATGCTTGCCCAGACTTCTATTAGAGTTATAATAAATAATTTATCAATCCAGTGTTAATTATTTGAGCATATTGTGGTTTTGGAAGGTAAGACTGTCAAGATATTGAGCTGAAAGTAGACAGCATAATCCTTTAGAAGTCAGGTGCCAACACCGCTGTGGCTGTCCTTACCCAAAGAGGAAACCCCTAGAGTATTTTTCAGCTTACAGAAGTACTCAAAAGAAGGAAAGTGTCATGTAAATGGAACCATTCAGTTTTCCTAAGTGTTGGTATTAAGCATTTTTACTAAATGTATTTTGGAGAGTTGCTTGTATTGAGTGCAGCTGTGCATCTCTCCTGTTGTGGTTTTATCCATTGCTGTGTAGTATTCTACTGTATGGATTCATAACAGTGTGCTGTGGATGGCATTTGGGATGTTCCCAGCCTGAGGTTATTAAGATAATGCTGTTATTTCTGTGGTTTGCCTGTTAATGTCTAATATTTCAGGTTTTTCTTGTAAAAGTATGGTTTTGGAAAGGATGTCAGGTATATTTTGTGGGCCCTTGCGATGTCTTTTTTCTGGAGGACACAGAGGCTTCATTGTTCTTTTTTTTTTTTTTTTTTTTGAGACAGGGTCTTGATTTGTAGTTCAGGCTAGCTCTGAGCTCACTATGTAGCCTAGGCAAACCTCGAACTCAGCAATCCTCCTGTCTCTGCCTCCCAAGTGCTGGGATTACAGGCGTGAGCCACCACTCCTGGCTAGGCTTCATTGTTCTTCCTTCCACATTTGGAATTACAGTTTACATGAAACCGATGTTTTTATTTTTATTTATTTATTTATTTATTTTTTGCTTTTTGAGACAGGGTCTCGCTTTGTAGTTCAGGCTGGCCCTGAGCTCACTATGGTGCCCAGGCAAGCCCCCGCAAACTCAGCAATCCTCCCGTCTCTGCCTCCCGAGTGCTGGGATTACAGGCGTGAGTCACCACGTCCGGCATTGTGGTATGCGGTGTTGATTGTTGGTGGGTGTGAGTCTCCACGCCCAGCATTCTTTGTGGTTACGGGGGATCGAACTCAGGACCTTGCACTTGCGAGGCAGGCGCCACAACCACTGAGCCAACCCTCCAGCCCTTTATTTTTTATTTTTATTTTGAAGGTAGAGAGTGAAGGTCTCTCCCTGTTTTTTCTGTGTGAATGTTCATCTCGTATCATATGTATAATGTTCTGTTCACTGCCAAGGTTGTCTTTTTCCTTCTACTCTTATCTACTGTTTTTAAGTCAGGCAGCTCTCCGTGTATCAGTTTTGGCTTCTGTCTTGTATACCTCTGGCCTGTCTTTCTCTGTACCAAGTAATAATGTAAGCATCATTTTCGAGTGGTTTGGTCTCCCCACCCCATACTAGCGATTGAACCTCAGGCCTTCCCAGTAAGCTACATCCCCAGTCCTTTTTTTTTTTTTTTTTTTTGGCTTTTTGGAGACAGGGTCTTGCTTTGTAGTTCAGGCTGGCCCTGAGCTCACTATGGTGCCCAGGCAAGCCGCCGCGAACTCAGCAATCCTCCTGTCTCTGCCTCCCGAGTGCTGGGATTACAGGCGTGAGCCACCACGCCCAGCATTATATGTGGTAACCGGGGATCGAACTCAGGT
>PVIC010033855.1:0-19926 GCA_004025085.1 Thryonomys swinderianus | reverse complement strand
TGAGCCACCACGTCCGGCACTGTGGTATGCGGTGTTGATTGTTGGTGGGCGTGAGTCTCCACGCCCAGCATTCTATGTGGTCACCGGGGATCAAATTCAGGACCTTGCACTTGCGAGGCAGGCACTGGAACCACTGAGCTAATCCTCCGGCCCTGTTTTTCTATTCTTAATTATTTCTCTCAGTACTTTTAAAATTTTACTTTTTGATTTTTTGTATTTTTTAAAATAAACTGAGTTTATTGGTACATTTTAGGAACACATTATGAGCACATTTCTCATTGCAAGTTTGTACCTGTACTTAATATATATTTTCCTATTTTTTTCCTTTCCCCTGCCCTCCACCCACCCTATGTACACAAGATTTATTTTTGGTTTTTCCTATTTAACATCAAATTTTTCTTTCCCTTATTTGCTTTCTTGTGCGGGTACCCAGTTCCCCTTTCCCTTTGAACATTTTCTTCCTACTTCACATAACTATCATATATTTTGGATCTCATTTACATCTTCAGTTTTTTATAGCTATGATAATGATATTTGCATATCCATGTCTTATTTATTTAACTTATGAGTTTGTCCACAAGATAAATCCATTTAGATATAAATGTCTCTAGTTTATCATTCTTTATGGAGGATTAATACTCCATTTCTATTTTTAAAAAGACACATCTTTTCCCAGTTTCCAGTTGATGGGCACTTGGGCTGTTTCTAAGATTTAGCTTTATGAACTGTGCTGCTATAAACATGGGTGCATATATGTTGGTGTGGTACGATGCTTTTAATTCTTTCATGAATATATCAAGCAGGGAGATATAGCAGGTCAAATGGGACCCCTAATCCTAGTTCTTTGAGGAATCTACACTCAGATTTCCACAGTGGTTGCACCAGTCCACATTCCCACGGAAAGTGGAGAAGAGCCCCTTTCTCCCCACACCCCACCAGCATTTGTTGCAGCCTAATTTTGATATAGCAGCTGTTCTTTCTGGGGTGAGATGAAATCTCAGTGTTGTTTTCATTTGTATCTCTCAAATGGCCAGTGATGTTGAGCATTTCTTCCTATTTCTTCATGAAAATATACAAAGAATAACTGAAAAGTTTCATTCTTTGAAAGAAAAAAAGTAAATATGGCACACCTCTAGGTAGTCTTACCAAAAAAGGAAAGACATAAATCAATGCAGCTAGAAATGAAATAATAAATCACAATAAATCACAGCAGATTGTGCAGTCTGCAAAATCATTAGTAACTACTTTGTGTACCTACACTCTAATAAAATAGAAAATTCAGAAAAAAAAATGGACAGATGCTGATGAACTGCTGAAGGTCAAGCAAAAGATATAAAAATCCCGAATAATCAAATATGAGTCAATGAAATTCAAGAAACTATTTCTTAACACCTACCAATAAAAGCCCAGGTCTTGATGAATTCACTGCTGAATTCTACAGGAACATTAGAGAAGATCTAATGTCAATACTCCTCAAATTGTTTGATGAAATACAAAGGAAGGGAGTGCTCCCACTAATTCCTGGAAGCTAGTATTACTTTGATTCCAAAACCAGAAAAGGGCCCAACCAAAAAACTCAATTATGAGCCAATCTCTTTAATGAACAAAGTAATAAATTACTCAATAAGATATTCACAAAAAGAATGCAACAAATCATCAAAAAGTCTTGCATCATGACCAAGTACGATTTATTCCAGGAATGCATAAAAGGTTCAACATACTCAAATTAATAAATGAAGTATACCACATAAACAGAAAGCAACGACAAAAATCACATGGTCATCTCAATAGAAACATAAAAAACACTTAACAAAATCAAACATATATTGATGATAAAGTCCGTGAAGAAAATATTTATAGGAGTGCCTTATCTTAAAACAAAAAAGATATTTATTGCAAACCAACAGCTAACATCATATTAAATCGAGAGAAACTAAAAATTTTCACTATAAAATCAGGAACAAGAAAAGTTACCCATTCTCACTCCTCCTATTCAATATAGTTCTCAAACATCACCCAAAGGAAACAAACAAGAAAAAACGTTATGTATAGAAAAGGAAGAAATTAAATTATAGTTATTTGGGTCTATATAGAAGACCCAAAATATTTCATCAAAAGACTACTAGACTTTATGACCTAATTTAGTAATGTAGCAGGATATAAAATCAACGTATAAAAACAAATAGCATTCTTGTATAACGATAAAAACACCTCACTGAGACGGCTAAGGATTTAGCTCAGTGGCACCACACCTACCTTGGAGACACTAGGTCCTGAGTTTGATCCCTCGTCCCATTACAAACAAACACAAACAACTCAGTGAGAAAGAAAGTAGGGAAGAGTATCTTTCACACAAGCATCACGAAAATTTAATATTTAGCCATTAACCTAACCAATCGTGTTAATTACCATCACAATGAGATCTACTGTACTTTGAAAAAAGAGACCAAAGAGGACACTAGAAAATGCAAAGATATTCCATGTTCCTGGGAAGTCAGGACCGATATTGTCAAAATGGCTGCAATTCCAGAATGGATAAACAGATTTAATGCAAACCTAATTAAAATATCTAAGTAGCATTCCTCAGGGAACAGGAGAAAAAAAATCTTAAAATTCCTATGCAACAGATGATCCCTAGAATACTAAAAGCAATTTTAGGTAGCAGGTGCAAGGCAGGGGGCATCACAGTCCCAGACCTCAGTTCGCTCTGTAAAGCTCCAGTGATGAGGAGAGCGTGGTGGTCAGTGGAACAGAAAAGAGGCCGCGGATGCAACTCCGGTCATACTCGGCTACCGGCTCTGATAAGGAGACCAAAAACTCCTCTTGGAGGAAAGAGAGTCGCTTTTACAAATAGGGTTGATGTAATGGTTCGTCACATGTGGAGGATTTAACCTGGAACCATATGCCTCGCCAGGTACTAAATTAACATAACGAATTGATCGACTATCTACATATTAATACAGAAATACTTAGTCTACTGGAAAACAAAATTGGCGAACCTCTTGAAGATAACAGGTACAGGTGAGGACTTTCTCAACATAACCCCAGTTGCTCAAGAAGCGTGCCTCACTCCCTGCCAAGGAAGGAGGCGGGGGAGGGCGGGGTGGGGGAGGGGGGAGGAGCGTGCCAGCCGCGCTGGAGCTGGGCGAGGAAGCGGAGCCGTGGAAAATGGCTGCAACTGGGAGAAATACATAGATGCAGCATTAAAGCCCCTCCAGATGTGTAGAGGTAAAATTTCAGAGAGAAAATGGCAAAATTAGTCTTAAAACCTTTCGGAAATCTTTTAAGTTGAATAAAAGTAAAGAAGAAACTGATTTCATGGTAGTACAACAACCATCAATAGCCAGTGATTTTGGAAAAGATGATACCTTATTCGGTAGCTTCTGTGGGAAGGATATGGCCAGCTGTGATATCAACAGTGAAGATGAAGGAGGGGGAAAAGAGTTCTACCTAACCTGTTTTGCAGCAGGTTTGGTGTTTTTGTTTTAATACTTAGGTCTCTCATCCACTTTGATTTTAGTTTAGTACACAGTGAAAGAGATGGATCTAGCCTCAGTCTTTGGCAGGTTGAAGCCCAGTTTTTCTAGCACCATTTGTTAAAGAGACTGTCTCTTCTCCATTGAGGATGTTTGGCTCCTTTGTCAAAGATGAGGTGGCTTAGTGTATCTGGCATTGCTTTTGGGTCTTCTAATCTATTCCACAGATCCTCAGGTCTGTTTCTTTGCCAGTACCATGCTGTTTTTATCACAGTGGCTTTGTAGTGAAGTTTCAAGTTGGGGAGGTGATATCTCCTGCCATGTCCTTGTTTCCTAGAATTGCTTTTGCTATTCTAGGTCTCTTGTGGTTCCAGATGAATTTTTGGATGCTTTTCTCTAGACCTATGAAATATCCTGTTAGGATTTCTGTCGGGATTGCACTGAATCTATATAGTAGTTGTGGGAGGATAGCCATTTTGACGATGTTGGTTCTTCCTACCCAGGAACAAGGGATGTCTTTCCATCTTCTGATGTCCTCTTCAACCTTCTTTTTCAGAGTGTTGTAGTTTTCGGAGTAGAGTCCCTTTACCTTCTTTGTTAGATTGACTCCTAGATATTTCATTTTTCTGGATACTGTTGTAAAAGGGACTGAGTCTCCAATTTCTTTCTCTATCAATCTATCATTTGTTTATAAAATGTGATTGATTTTTGAGCATTGACCTTGTATCCAGCTACGCTACTAAATTTGGTGATTAAGTCTAGCAGTTGTTTGGTGGTGTTAAGGGTCTTCTAGATAGAGTATCATGTCATCAGCAAATAATGACAGTTTAACTTCTTATCCCATCTTTATTTCTTTTGATTGTCTAATTGCAATGGCTAATGTTTCTAGCACTATATTGAACAGGAGTGGTGACAGTGGACATCCTTGTCTTGTTCCTGATCTTAGTGTGAAAGATTTCAGGTTCTTTTTGAGACAGGGTCTCGCTTTATAGTTCAGGCTGGCTCTGAGCTCACTATGTAGCCCAGGCAAGCCTTGAACTCAGCAATCCTCCTGTCTCTGCCTCCCGAGTGCTGGGATGACAGGAGTGAGCGAGCCAGGAACTGTGGTATGTGGTACTGATTGCTGGTGGGCATGAGTCTCCACGCCCAGCATTGTATGTGGTTACTGGAGATCAAACTCAGGACCTTGTGCTTGCGAGGCAGGTGCCGGAACCACTGAGCTAAATCTCTGACCCAAGATTTCAGTCTCTGACCATTTAGGATGATGCTGGCTGTTGGTTTCTGGCTTAGGGAAAGACTTTATGAACAAAAACTCTATAGCATGAGAACTATCAGAAGAAATCAACAAATGGGATCTCTTTCTATTAAAAAGCTTCTGCACAACAAAAGAAACCATCAGCAGAGCAAAAAGGCAACCAACAATATGGGAAAAAATCTTTACCAGCAATTCCTCAGACAAAGGGCTACTATCTAGAATATATAAAGAGCTTAAAAAATCAGTCCCCCCAAATTGAAAGACCCAGTTCAATAGTAGGCCTCTGAAACAGACAGACACTTTTCAGAGGAAGAAGTAAAAGCAGCTAAGAAGTATATGAACAAATGCTTAACGTCACTAGCCATTCGAGAGATGCAGGTGAAAATAACTGAGATTTCATCGTACTCCACAAAGAATGGCTGCTATCTCAAAATAAGCCAGCACCAAATGCTGGTGAGGTTGTGGAGAAAAAGGAACCCTTCTCCACTGTTGGTGGGAATGTAGACTGGTATAACCATTGTGTAGATCAGTGTGGAGATTCCTCAAAAGCCTAGGATTAGAGGTTCCATTTGACCCTGCCATTTCCCTTCTGGGGATATACACAAAAGAATTACAAGATTCCTATCATAGTGACATACATCCACCCGTGTTTATAGCAGCTCAGTTTGTGATAGCTAAATCTAGGAAACAATCTAAATGCCATCAACTCTGGGTTGGATAAAGAAGACGTGGGTTTTTAAAAAATAAACTGGAGTATTACTCTGCCATAAAGAATGATGAGATTGAATCATTTATACTCAAATGGAGGTACCTTCAGGACATACTCCTAAGTGAAATAAATAGGTCACAGATGTGCAAATATCACATATTTTTTCTGATATGAGAAACTAAAGTTGTAAATGTGTTCTAGAATGCATGATTGATATTGTGAAATAGTAAATATTCAAAGGGTAATGTGGCTTAGGGGTAAATAATGAAGAAAGAAAAAATGATGTTAAAAAAGGTAACAATGCTTGTGTATATAGGGGTGGGTAAGGGAGGGGAACATGAGAATTAAGTTGTATCGCATACTGGTACAAATTCTCAATGTGGAGTGTCATTGTGATGTGTATATATAATGTACCAATAAAACGTCAAAAAAAAAAAAAAGAAAAAGGTGTAAAAAATGGGTCTAAAAGTGAGAGCCTGATAGATACTTTGAAAAGATGACTTTCTTCTAAGCAGAAGCCAAAGAGCAAGGGCAACACACCGTCGGGAATTTGTTCTGATGAGGATACCTTCTCCTCCTTCTCAGCCCCCATTGTCTTCAAAGATGTCAGAGCGCAGGGGCCAGTCAGGTCCACTTCCCTCCGCGGTCATCGCTACAGCCCCACACCCTGGCCTCTCCGGCCCACAGACTCCGAGGAGCCATGCATCAAAATGGAGGTGAGAGTCAAAGCCTTGGTTCACTCTTCCAGCCCAAGTCCTGCTTTGAATGGCGTTCGAAAGGATTTTCATGACCTTCAACCTGAAACTGTATGCCGAGAGCAAAAGAATTCTCTTAAGAGCTCTGATTCTCCCATGGAGACCTGCATCTCCGCCTGGATGAACACGGGCCTGTAGTTGTTGGACCTAGGCCTCAGGACTACATCCAGTATACTGTGCCTTTAGATGAGGGGATGTATCCTTTGGAAGGGTCACGTAGCTATTGTCTGGACAGTTCTTCACCCATGGAGGTCTCTGTGCTCCCTCCTCAAGTGGGAGGGCGTTCTTTTGCTGAAGAGGAGAATCAGGTAGACCAGGACCTAGCTGTTGCCCCGGAGATCTTTGTGGATCAGGCTGTGAATGGTTTGTTGATCGGCACCACTGGAGTCATGATGATGTCCCCCCCACTCTCACCTTTGCTACCGCCGATGCAGAATAAAATCCAGAGGAACTTCAGTGTGTTCACTGGCACGGATGCCAACGTGGCTGAAAGTATGCGTTGTCGGTTGAATTTTGATCTTAACTCTGCTCCTGGGCTTGCGAGAGTTTATGACTCTGTACAAAGTAGCGGTCCCATGGTTGTGACAAGCCTTGCAGAGGAGCTGAAGAAACTTGCAAAACAAGGACGGTACTGGGGCCCATTCACACGCTGGGATGCAGAAGGGAAACTAGCAAATGTGCCAGAAGGTTCTTTTCTTGTTCAGGATAGTTCTGATGACCATTATCTTTTAAGCTTCAGCTTTTGTTTCCATGGTAAAACACTTCGCACTAGATCTGAGCACTCGAATGGTAGGTTTAGCTTTTATGAACAACCAGACGTGGAAGGACATACATCTATAGTTGATCTAATAGAGCATTCAATCAGGGACTCTGAAAATGGAGCTTTTTATTATTCAAGGTCTCAGTTGCCTGGATCTTCAACTTATCCTGTCAGACTGACCAATCCAGTGTCACGGTTCATGCAGCTGCGTTCTTTGCAGTACCTGTGTCATTTTGATATACATCAGTATACCAAAACAGGCTTAATTCAGAAACTGCCTTTGCCAAACAAAATGAAGGATTTTTTTACAGGAGAGGCACCACTGAAAGACTGAGAACTCTGCATCGTGCACTTTGGGAAAAAGAGTTTGAAATACAGTCTACATTACCATCAGAATACTTTCGCTGCCAGAAATATTTTAGTTTTCTGTGTAAGAGTCACCAGTTTGTTTAGAGGTGGAGAACTGTCTGCGAGGTGTCTTCAGTTTATTTTGGTTCTTTCAAAAGGGATATTTTGAGGTTCTAGAAGTGTGAATTATCTTTAATGTGCAGAATAATTACAATGTGAATTATCAGATTCTAATTGCCCCCATTCTTTGCTGCTATCCATTGTGATATTTATGCATTAAAAGCACATTTCACGTGTATTCAACCCTAAGTGAAGTTGAATGAAGCTTATAGAATGAAAATTGCATCATCTTTTTAAATGACCCATTTTGAGAAGATAATGTTGAATGAATGTGTGTAATAAAATAATTCACATATACACTGAAAATGATTTTTTAAATCTCATACTTTAAAAAGATTTATTTAGATTTGTAAATTGACATAATCTTGGTTCAATGGAATGCAAATTTGCAATATCCTTTGCAACCCTTTTCTAAATTATTTTAAAAGTAGTGCTACCATTTTTGTTGTTGTTGTGAAAAGCTGAATTTTTCTGTTGCCTTCATTTTCATCTTGTGGTTTGTGTATTTTAATAAATGACCTTATATTAAAAATTGTAAAAAAGAAGCATAATAATAATCAATAAATGGGATTATATTAAATTAAGAAGCTTCTGCACAGAAATGGAAATGACTAATAGTGAAGGGATTACCCACAAAATAGGAAATTTGCTAGTTCTCAGACAGAAGATTAATACCTATGTTATATAAATAATCCACATAATTAGGTACCCAAAGTTAAAAGGTACAATAAAAAAGTAGATATTGGAAGTGAATAGACACTTATCAGAAGTACAAATGACCAATAAACGCATGAAAAAAAATGTTCAATATCTCTGGCCATTGGAGGAATTTAAAACAACACCAAGATTTTATATCATTCCCCATCCAAAAAAGACTATTATCAAGAAATATAAATTAATTAAAGCTAGTGAGTCTGTAGAGAAAAATAATTCTTTATTGTTGATAGAAGTGTAAATTAGTACAGTGGAAATTAAAATGCATATTCCGCTAAAGAGGAATATGAAAAGAAATTCCATTCAACTCAGCTACTTTCTTTTGAAGTTTCTTCTTGGATAAGGTAAAGACATCACATTATATTATCACTGACATATTACAGTGATACATGCATACTTATGTCCATAGAAGTACAATTGACTATTGAATTATACAAGTTCCCTATGTGCCCATCAATAAATGAATAGATAAAGCAGTTCTGGTATTTATACACAATGGAACGTGATTCTGTCATAAGGGTAAATGAGTCATGTGTTGGCAAATAGAGGCACTTCAATATGTAACATCAAGTGAGATTAATCAGATACACAAGGTTAAATATTGCATGGTTTCTTTTACATGAAATACCTGAAACATAAACAAAGGTTAAAATAAAAAATAGACAACTCGGGGCTGGAGGGTTAGCTTAGTGGTTCCAGCGCCTGCCTCGCAAGCACAAGGTCCTGAGTTTGATCCCAGTAACCGCATACAATGCTGGGCGTGGAGACTCACGCCCACCAGCCATCAATGCCACATACCACAGTGCAGGGTGTGGTGGCTCACGCCTGTCGTCCCAGCACTCGGGAGGCAGAGACAGGAGGATTGCTGAGTTCAAGGCTTGCCTGGGCTACATAGTGAGCTCAGAGCCAGCCTGAACTATAAAGCGAGACCCTGTCTCAAAAAGAAAAAAAAAAATAGACAACTCAGTGTGGTGAGATAGACCTTTAGCATTTGGGAAGGAATGTAGAGACAGAAAGAGATGGAAGGGAGTGGAGGGAAATGAAAATTTTAAAAAGGAAATTGGGCAGCGTTGCGTACATTTCCAAATCTCTATGTACTACTATGTAAGAAGGGGTCCAAGAAATAAAGGGAAGGAAAAGTAGGTAAAAGCAAGGAGATAAAAACAAAATTGCCAGGCATGGTGGCTCACTCCTGTCATCCCAGCACTCGGGAGGCAGAGGCAGGAGGATTGCTGAGTTCCAGGCTTGCCTGGGCTACATAGTGAGCTCAGGGCCAGCCTGGACTACAAAGCGAGACCCTGACTCAAAAAAAATCTATGAGAAAAAATTATGATCTGTCATGTACATGTAGCAACTCCCCACAGTGAATGTAATCATTCTGTATTACAAACATGTACTAATAAAATACAATTAAAATGGATACATGAATACATTAAAAGTTTTCTGTTTTATTTTAAGTCATACTTCATAGAAACCCAGACAGTAATCCATTGCTTATACAATGCCAAGATGTGTATCAGAATACTTTTATCAATTTGTGAAGGTTATGGAACACTGAGATAATGACATCTTTAATTCAGAGCAATTATATTTTGGCCTTACATGTTTATATGTGTCAAAATGCACCCAGTTTCTACTATCTCTTTAAAAAATTCACTAGTGGTGGTTACTTTTATGAAAAGAAACAAAACAAGAATATTTATAGTAGGGTGAGCAAGAGAATGTGGAAAATGAGAATTAAGTTGTGTCATGTACTGGTACAAAGTCTCAATGTTGACTGTGATCATGATGCATGTATAACATGTACCCAACAGAATCTTGGGTCATGGAAGGATTTTGCTCCTTTTTTATTTTTTGGTATTCATTTGCTTAGAGCCTTAGTACCAGATCATTTTATAATTATCTCCTGTAACAATACAGATTGATTTTTTTTTTGAGACAGGATCTTGCTTTGTAGTTCAGGCTGGCCCTGAGCTCACTGTGCCCCAGGCAATCCTCGAACTCAGCGATCCTCCTGTCTCTGCCTCCTGAGCGCTGGGATGACAGGCGTGAGGCACCACGCCCGGCTCCATTGACTGCTTTTATTCATTCTTTTCAGATGTTTCATGTTTCGTGTATATAGAAAAAAATGAACTTATAAATTGTTACCATTTCCTTCTATCCTTTATTAACTGAAAGGTATTATACTAGAGATTATCTTTATTTTCACATATCTTTACATTGTAGAATCATCCCATGTCAGTGTATTCATAGAAAGCATTCTAATTCTTTATTAAGTGTATAGATAGTATTGAATAAATAGATAAATTGTAGTATGTTTAACTAGTTCTCTGGGATAGACATTAAAGTTATTTTCCATAATTTATTGTTATCAACAGTATGTCAATGAATGGGTTTGCATACATATATATCTGCAGATATAAAATCTCAGTAGGACTTCTGAATCGAAAGAAAAATTCATTTGTATTTTTATAAATACAGTACATTTAAATTGCTCTCCTTAGGGATTTCCACAACAAAATGTATGAGAATGTTTACTTTCTGAAACTCATTAGTGAAAATTATTTCTAGTTAAATTTTAATGCATATTTCTTCAATTATGACTGAATTTGAGCATTTTATATGTATGAGAAATTCTTATCCATTTTTAGAATTTTGAATTCTTGTCTTTTTCCCATGCTTTATTAAGTGGCTTTTGTTGAATTGTTTTTCTCTCATCAAAGATTTCTGTAATTTCCTTACAAACTATGGATATTAACTCTTTCCTTTCATATTGGTGGTGAATACTTTTATAGGTTTTGCTCATCGCTAGAAAGTCATAGTAGTATTTTTTTTGTTATCCCATTTTTATTTTTCCTAAAAATATCTTGCATAACCGATGTTTTCCTTCGTTGGCGTGGATTTTGATCATAACTAAAACGCCTTTTCTAGTCAAGTGTGGTAAAACAAGCTTACAATTCCTGCACTCTGAACAGGGTGCATTTGGGCTGTTTCCAAGATTTAGCTAGCACAAACTGTGCTGTTATAAGCATGAGTGCACAAATATCACTGTCGTGATGCTTTTAATTCTTATGTGAGTATACCCAGCGAGGAGATAGCAGGATCTAGTGGGCCATCTAATCATAGATTTCGAGAAATCTCCATACTGACTTCCACAGTGGTTTCCCCAGTGTACTTTCCAACAGTGGAGAAGCATCACTTTCTACGCAGAGCCCTGCCAGTATTTATCGGTTGATTTCTGGATAGCAGCCATTCTTTCTGGAGTGAGGTGAAATAGTGTTGTTTCATCTGCTTCTCTTGAATGATCAGTGATGTTGAACATATTTTTCATGTTTTTGCTGTTTTATATGGTTATCTGAAAAATGTATGATCTTTTCAGATGGCCACTTTTGGATTAGGTCTTTAAATTGGGGAGGGGTAATTTTTGAAGATCTTTATATAAAGAGCTATACTCTAGAATATATAAAGAGCTTAAAAAATCAGTCCCCCCAAATTTAAAGACTCAATTCCAGAATGGGCATCTGAAATGAACAGACAATTTTCAGAGGAAGCCAAGAAGCATATGAAAAAATGCTCAGCATCACTGGTCATTCAAGAGATGTAGATGAAAACAACACTGAGATTTCATCTCACTTCACAAAGAATGGCGGCTATTGCAAAATTAACCAGCAATAAATGCTGGCAAGGGAGGAAGGAATTGTGGGGAGGAAGGAACCTTTCTCCACTATTGGTAGGAATGTAAACTGTTGCAGTCATTGTGGAGATCAGTGTGGAGAGTCCTCAGAAAACTAGGATTAGAGGTTCCATTTGACCCTGCTGTTCCCCTGCCAGGAATGTACATGAAAGAATTAAAGGAACCATATCATAGTGACATATGTACATCTGTGTTCATAGCAGCTCAGCTTGTGATAGCTAAATTTTGGAAGCAACCCAAATGCCCATGAACTGGAGACTGGATAAAGATGTGGCTTTTAAATATAAGTTGGAGCATTACTCTGCCATAAAGAATGGTACGTTTGAGTCATTTATACTCAAATGAACATACATTAAGGACACACTAAGTGAAATAAATAGGTCACAGATATGTAAATACCATATCTTTTCTCTGGTATGAGAATCTGAAGATGTAAATAAATTCTAGAATGTATGACAGATTTTGTGAAACAGAAAATATTCAAAGGGATAGGGGCAAGGAATGAGGGGAAAGAATAAATATCAGTAAAAAGAAAAAGAAAGCACATGTATATATGGGATGGGGGTTGTAGGGTGGGTAGGAAAATGGGTAAAAATTAACTCGTGTCATATATTAGTACAAATTTCCCAATGTTGAGTGTGATTTTGAGGTGTATATAAAATGTATCAAAAAAGAATTCAATTAAAAAGCAATTTCTAGCAGTGGGTGGTGGCTCACGCCTGTCATTCCAGCACTCAGGAGGCAGAGCAAGGAGGACTGCCGAGTTTGAGGCTTTTCTGGACTACTCAGTGAGCTCAGGGCCAGCCTGAATTTCACAAACTATAGAAATGACCCTTGAAGGTACAGAGTTCAACCTGAATTTCAAAAGCAAGACCCTGTCTCAAAAAATTATATATTCTAGATAGTACTCCTTTGTGTGAGGAACAGCTGCTGATATTGGTGGTATTTTTTTTTTGAGACACGGTCTCACTGCAGTTCAGGCTGGCCCTGAGCTCGCTATGTACCCCAGGCAAGCCTCGAACTCAGCAATCCTCCTGCCTCTGCCTCCCAAGCGCTGGGATGACAGGCGTGAGCCACGATGCCCGGCAGCTGCTGATATTTTATTCCCAGATTGTAGGTTGTCTTTTCTCTTTGTTGGTGATGGTTTATCTTGCTGTACAGAAGCTTTTTAATAAGATGAGATCTTGGCTACTGATTCTTTCTGGTAATTCCCATGCTACTGAGGTTTTCTTCTTCTTCTTCTTTTTTTTTTTTTTTTTTTTTTTTTTTTTTTTTTTTTTTTGAGACAGGGTCTCGCTTTGTAGTCCAGGCTGGCTCTGAACTCACTATGTAGTCCAGGCAAACCTGGAACTCAGCATTCCTCCTGTCTCTGCCTCCCGAGTGCTGGGATCACAGGGGTGAGCCACCACACCCGGCACTGTGGTATGTGGTATTGATCGTTGGCGGGCATGAGTCTTCACGCCCAGCATTGTATGTGGTTACCGGGGATCGAACCCAGGACCTTGCACTTGCGAGGCAGGCACCGGAACCACTGAGCTAACCCTCCGGCCCTGAGGTTTTCTTCTTAAAGTCTTTCCCTATGCCTCCAAGAGTTCTACCTAACCTATCTGGAAGCAAATTTGGTGTTTCTCTTTTAATAGTTGGATTTTTAATCTACTTTGATTTCAGCTTGGGGCACGGTGAAAGGTACAGATCTAGTTTTAATCTTTGGCAGTTTGAAACCCAGTTTTTCCAGCAACATTTATTAAAGAGGCTGTCTTTCCTCCACTGAGAGTGTCTGGTTCCTTTGTCAAAGATCAGGTGGCTCAGTGTGTCTGGAGTTGTTTCTATTCCATTCATCCTTGGGCCTGCTTCTTTTAGGCAAGTATCTTTTAAGAAAAAATTCTAAGGGGGAAGGGGTAAGTAAAGAAGGGAAAGAAGAATTCAACGATTAAAAAAATTCAAAAGGTAGAAAAGAAAAGAAAAGATGTTGATATCTAACAAAACAGCTGTATGATTGGACAGATAAATAGAAAAACAGACAAACATAAGACAATTTATAAAACTAGAGTGCACTCGAGTTGGCCAAATTGAATTATAATATCCCTTTTATGCTTTTTCAGCTCATCATTGTACATAAGATCAGTCAAATACTTTTTCGTAGGGCAACTAACAGAGATCTCTTTTGATTAGAAGCAGGAGAAATGAAAGCACTTTATTCCAGTAAGGAACATTTTTAAGTCGTTCCCTCCAACTGAACTCATAAATCCATTTTCGTTCTACCTGGGAGTGTGGCGTCTGGGGCTCCGGGCCTTGCTGTGGGTTTGTTGGTCATCACGAGTAAGGCGGTTCACTCGGAGGCAGTGGATTCATTGCTCTCAGTGGACGTGCTGTCACCTGTCCTCAGAGGTCTCGGTGGTGCCACCAGTGTGCTCATGGTCGCACGTTCCAAGATGGCAGCCACAAGGTTTCATTGGTGTCTGTCAGAACACAAGTGAAACTGCTCCCCCAGGTTATCAAGGCAGTAGGGCCACTCCGTTTACCTTCCTGGACATCTTGCCAAAGGACTTGTGGTTTTGGGGACTTTGTCGTGGGATCCGTGTGCTAAGGGAGCATGGCAGGGGTTGTATGAAACCTGATGCAGGGTTTAGAAAATTGAGTAAAAAAATAGCTTGTGGAGGCAACTGTCTCTCCCCTTTTGATTGTTTGAGTAAGTGATTTTTTTTTGATGGTATTGGGGATCAAACTCTGGCCCTTGTGCTTCCACAGTATGTGCAGTACCCCTAAATCCCCGGGCCCTTGAGTAACTGATATTTGAGAGTGGTATGGGCTTTCTACTATGGCTTGTCCCTGTGGGTTATATGGGATACCAGTACTACGCTTAACATGCCAAATAAGAAAGAACTTTTGGATAAATTTATTAATGTATGATTGACCATTGTCATTCTCAACGCTTTTGGGCACTCTTATGGCAGCAAAGGTGCAAAAGCAGTGTTGTGCTCTTTCTTACCACACCGACATGTGCTGTGTATCACGAATGAAAATGTACCTATGGAAACCATCACAAATTGAGACTTACCAAAAGATGAGACATGTGTCACATATATCTTCCAAGTCTTATGACTGGCTAGGCCTTGAGGGTTAGTTCCCTCAGGGGGGATGGGCCTTGGAATCCACTGGCAGCTATAACAGGTTATAACTATCTGTCACGCTTGAGCTCGAGATAGTTGATAATCATGTTGTAGTGCTTTGGAGTTCTGATGGGAATAGCTGTGTGATTCCTTAGCCTGATCAAAAGAGTCAATAAATCCTATAGGCTGATCCACTTGTGAATTACCATACAAAAACAGTCCAGGAAGAACGGCATGTGATCAAGTATGTCCACTATAAAAGGGAGCAGGGTTTTTTTTGACATACAGACTTTTGTAATCTTAAAAACAAGTTGAATAAGAGCCGGGGATTTAGCTCAAATGGTACTGTAGAGGGTCTGAGTTTGATCCCTGGTACCACCACAACAAAACAAAACAAACAAAACAAAACAAAAAAAACAACTCGAATAATTTAGGTTCCAAGGTAGAGGGACATAGCTCCTTCTAGTCTTTGGGCTAAAGCAACTGTATAAGAGGAATCACTTAAAATATTAAGGGGTCAGGAAGGGAAGTTTTCATTTGCAAATCAAATAGCAGTTCTTGCCTCTGAGCAGAGAGACTGGGTGTAGGTAATACATCAATAAAGGAAGTGCTCCGAATTGGTGCTTGGCCCTTAGAGGAGCCATCAGTGAAATAGGTGGAGGCATCTTGCAATGGCTGAAGTTGAGTAATCTTGGGGAGAATAAATTTACACAAAAAACTGAGACGGGATCACTAGGGTAATGATTATTATCTGTCCCACACAATGTGCAAAGGCTACTTGCCAATATAAAGCAGTTTGTGGCGGGGGCTGCAATTGAGCCTCATCCATTGGGATAATGATGAATGAGGATCAGCTCCAAATAACTGTCAGGTATGATTGCATCTGAATCTATCCAGACTATTTTGGCAATTTCCTCTAGAGATTTTACTAACTGGTTAGATAAAAACAACCATTCCATGGGTAAGCCCCGTTTCTCATGGTATTGTCCTATTAAAGCTGTAGGTGAATGGGGAAGTTTAAGCACTAACAAATGAACCAAATAGAGTTTATACAAAAATCCTACCAGTTATGTATAGTTTGTTCTATTAATTATAACTCCTTTTGAGCCTCTGGAGTTTTTTTTGTTTTTTGGTGTTTTTAGACAGGGTCTCACTTTGTAGTTCAGGCTGGCCCTGAGCTCACCATGTAGCCCAGGCAAGCTGTGAACTCATAGCAATCCTCCTGCCTCTGCCTCTTGAGTGCTGAGATTACGCGTGTGATCCACCATGCCTGGCATTGTGGTGTGTGGCACTGATTGCTGGTGGGCATGAGTAACCTCATCTGGCATTGTATGTGGTTACTGGAGATCGAACTTGGGACCTTGTGCTTGCAAGGCAAACACCGGAACCACTGAACTAAATCCCTGGCCCCCTCTGGAGTTAATTTTTGAAAGGAATAAATATCAGAATCTCCCTGTAATATTTAATACAAATTCTGCAACTGAAAAGCTGATATCCCTGTTTTAGGCCTATTCCAGTTAATATTACCTCATAATTTCTGAAAACCATTTAACATTTTTAATCTGTCCATCCTACATTGTAGTTTTTGTAGCTTAACAGACCGCTCTGCTAACAAGGTGCTCAGGTAAGTATAAGGCTCAGACATAGTTGGCTGATTTCAAGTACTATGCAAAAGCAAAGCATAATGAATCCTTTTTTGCAACAGCAAAGCCCTGTAAAAGTAGCTATTGTGTACTTGCAGAGATGAATATGTGTGTTGACAAGGTTAGCGGTTCAAGTGTGGTGCATCTTTAATCAATTTTATGGGCTCAATCGTTGAATAAAGCCACTACACACCCAAGGAGTTTTAGAAGTATTTATGTTTTAGAATTAGAAGACAGTTCAAAGACAGGAGCAGTTTCACTTCACCGCTCAGCGCCATCACTGGTAAAACACAGAATGGGAGCATCACTCCCGCTGGGCACGACCTTGGGAACCGCTGGAAACGAAGAGCTGTGCTTCGGGTTGGACCAAAGCAAGAAAGGTTACATTCTGTCTCGAGGCTTCGAGCAGACAAAGGTGACACTGAGCCGAGTAGGAGACGTGACGAAGTACTGGCCATGGTTTTGGCCAGAAGCCGGAGCTGGATAATTTATCTCAAAAGTTCCAAATGTCCTGTCTTCAATAATTTTACAGAGTTTGAAGACAGTGTTCTTTCATATCTCTTCCTGCATTCCGGAGAGGGAAGGGGGGCCGGTCCCTCCCTTGGAGCAGGTATATCTGGTGCTGAAGTTTGTACAAAGCCTATTTAACTCTTTTTATTCCCTTTCCCCTTCAGTACGTCATCCATGTAGTGTGTTAAAAATGGCGTAGGAAACAATCTGCAAGTAGCTTGAAGAGTCTATGCTACAAAAAGCTGACACAACGTGGGGCTGTTAGCCACTCCCTGAGGTAACACAGTCCACTGAAAGTACTTCGTTGGTTCTTTAAAATGTACACTTGGTGCTGAAAAGGCAAATCAGAGTCTGTCACTTGGGCACAAAGGAATGTTAAAGAAGTGGTGCCTTAAATCTGTAAGTGTAAGTGGCTACTTCTGGGAAATTGCAGTCGGGTTTGGTAAGCCAGCTTGCAGTGACCCCATCTGAACGAGGCTCATGTTAACTGCCCGTGAGTCCTGAAGTAAAAATCATTTGCCTGACCTTTTGGAATAATAAAGACTGCTGTGGCCCAAAGGCTCATGGATGCTTCTGAACGCCATTTGTTAAGTCGTTATGATACAAGTTGCTCTGAAACGGTTTCCCTCGTATTAGGGGCATTGATCAACCCAAATGGGAGTCATTTGACTTCCATTGTAAAGGCAAAGCTACCTTGGGCAGAGAAATGTATTCAATCACCCCCTCTAAAAACTTAGATCTTATCTCATTCCAAAGTGATTATTTTCCTTCTGCTATTCTATAGGCTGTATTCTGCTCTGAAGTTGCTTGTCTGAACATTTTCCTGATCCATATCCCATTTTAGAGATCATTTGTCCAACTGGGGAGGTTTCAGAGGGCAAAGTAGTCACTACAGCTCTCCATTATTTCAACAAGTCACTGCCCCATACATTTACAGGTGCGGGTGCTCTGGAAGCGCAGACACATCCTGATTGACCATCAGATCTTCATAAAACAAAGGCGTGGAACTTTGTGAAACCTACTGACAGGTGCCGAAGCCGTCCAGAGACATTTGAACTCACTTTGCCCTCCAAGCTGAGAGCCAGAAGGACATGGATGCCAGAGCCTGCTGGACAAAACAGCGGCTTTGCGAAGTCGAGGGGTGCGGCTGAGAAAAGAAAGAAGACAGAATAATGGGATCGGGAGGACCTCTCGGTCAGTACTGAGCAGGCCCCGAGTTTATTCACAGTGCTACACTTATACAGATGTCAAGGACATTAGTGACGTCAGAAACAGCTAACAATTGTCTATAGTCACAGTTAGAAACTTGGAAACAGAGAATTGCAGTCAGTAAAAAAAGAAACAAAAATGAAATAGTGTCTTAATTCTTACACCTGGTCTACAACTAGCTCTTTCTTTCTGAGATGTAACTTCCCTATCATCTACTGTCTGGAGGCCACCTTTCTTGTGCCAATTCCAGTCTATTGGATAAGCTGTCTAGAGACAAGAATAACTATTCTCAGCACATCACAAAGGAGTTTGTTGATCAACCCAATCGCTAAGGAAAGAACAGCAAATTCTTAAATGAGGAGCAGACGGAGAATAACCTTGGGCCAGAGGTTGTTTACCTCTTGTCGCCACTGATCTGGCACCCAAGGCAGCAGCTAGACAGATCCCATTATTCAGGATGAGGCTGCAGGTCTCTTGGGAGCTGGGCAGCACCGTTCACAGTGCAGAGCTCCTCACTGCTAGTTAGGGCGGCACCCGGTGCAGATCTCCAGGCCTCACAGTGACGACCCCCAGGTCGCTTCCCACACATGGATATAATGGATATGTCTACACTCGTGTCTATTAACACTCTAAAGAATTTGCCTTTCAATTTAATTTTGTGCATGGGCTGGTTTTTGGAAATATCTGGGGTGAAATAAATCTTTTTTTTTTTTTGAGACAGGGTCTCGCTTTGTAGTTCAGGCTGGCTCTGAGCTCACTATGGAGCCCAGGCAAGCCTCAAACTCAGCAATCCTCCTGTCTCTGCCTCCCGAGTGCTGGGATGACAGGCGTGAGCCACCACGCCCGGCAAAATAAACCTTTTTTTGAGGAGTTTCTGGCTGAAGATCCTCTCAAGAATTTTTTAAGCTTGATATTATTTAATTTTGGTTTAAGAAAGAGCAACAGTTGTACAATACGATCTTGTTCAATTACCCAAAGTCCCCTGGAACTAACATGAAGATACAATTCAGTTATGACTGGAATCAATAATAGCTGGAATAACAGTAAGGCCTTTCAAAGTCAGAGAGAATTTCCCAAGTATCAAACCAAATGTTCTGGGTGGTGAGAGTTCATAAATTCCTGTGGGGATAGATACTGGGTCTTCCCCTCCTAGCAGGTGAACTCTGCACAGCAGGAGGATCTAAGCCTGAGCTCCTGGGTGTCCCCCTAATGAGGGGAGAAATGTCCCTCCACACACCTATACTGTCTGATTTTGTACTTCTGCTCAGGTCTGAACGGGATACTGTTGGCTTAGAGGGACTGGATTTCCCTAGCCCATTTCCTAGGCTCAGGGAAATGACCAACTTCTGTTTTCCTGGCAGTAATGCACCATCCTTATCATATTTGGAATGGCAGACCTTAGCCCAGTAAATACCTTTTCAGCAGTGAGGGCAAGGGCCGGGCCATGGTCCTTTATATGATTTGAGTAAAAGATTGTGTTGGCATACTACCAACTGGAATAGAGGGCTCGGTCCTGCACAGGAGGTCACCTAGCAGGCAAAAGTGTAACACTGTGCTGGACGTGGTGGCTCACGCCTGTCATCCCAGCACTCGGGAGGCAGAGACGGGAGGATTGCTGAGTTC
>PVIC010033854.1:0-19928 GCA_004025085.1 Thryonomys swinderianus | reverse complement strand
ATGTGATGAGGGGAAGGAATAAATATGATACAGAAAGAAAATAAAAGAGTATGCATAAAGGGGGGAGGAGGGGGGAGTGGGTAGGGATATGGGTAAAAATGAGAATTAACTTGTGGCATATACTGGTACAAATTTCCCAATGTGATATGTGATTTTGAGATGTATATAAATTGTACCAATAAAGAATTCAATTAAAAAACGATTATTTGCTTTATGGAGTTTAGCTATGAAACACATACATTTTCACTAGCTCATTTATGTAATAATGGAGCAAATAGGTATTGGGAGCCTTTTGTATATATTCCACTAGGCTTGTCACTAAAATATCAAGAAATGACTATAAATAGCTCTTGACCTCATATAGTTTAAATCTTGATATGGAAAACTGTTCTACCATTAAGCAAGTATTTAAATACACTCTGGAATATCTTTTATACCCTTTTCTTTTAATTTCTGTTCCTTTATCTCCTCTAATGTCACATGACTATTAGATATATGTACTGTGGATTATTTTAGTTGTGTTTTAAAAAGTTTTCACTTAGGGCCGGAGATTTAGCTCAGTGGTTCTGGCGCCTGCCTCACAAGTGCCAGGTCCTGAGTTTGATCCCGGTAACCATATACAATGCTGGACGTGGTGACTCACGCCCACCAGCCATCAATGCCACATACCACAGTGCCAGGTGTGGTGGCTCATGCCTGTAATCCCAGCACTCGGGAGGCAGAGGCAGGAGGATTGCTCAGTTTGCGGCTTGCCTGGGCTACATAGTGAGCTCAGTGACAGTCTGAACTACAAAGCGAGACCCTGTCTCAAAAAAAAAAAAAAGTTTTCACTTAGAAATAATTCCTATTTCATTTAGAAACTTTTAAAGATACCATGCAGTATTTCCATATGACTTCTCTTTCCCCAGTAACATCTCATGGCATAATGATCAAAACCATTATTAACATTGATATTGAATACAGTTAAAAATTAACAAAAGAAGGTAAACTGTAAAATTCACAAGCATGTGAAAATCAAACAGTGCAGTTTTAAACAACCAATACTTCAAAGCACAAATCACAAGGAAAATCAGAGAATATTCTTCAGACAAAAAATAAAAATACAACATACCAGGAAGTGAGAGTAGTGGAGAGTTATTGTTTCACAGGTGGAAATTTGTGGTTTGAGGCAATGACAAATTTTGGAGATGTAAAAAGTGAATGTCCTTAAGTCACTAAATTGACACTTAGGTAGTTTAAGTCATAATTTTTATGTTTTATATACTGGTCCAGAATAAAAAGGTTGTGTAATAAGCAAATGGTCCTGTTGACATTACAGCCTGAATAGAACACAGATCCTTGTTGCCAGTCCCTTAAGAACCAACAATGCAATCCTTTTCCTACCCTGGTCAGTGAAATAGGAGAATGTCTACAAAGAGGTGCTTGTGATTAGACACTCTTGATCTTTGGGGAGGAAGATTATGAGTTCCAACACGGAAAAGAGTGGAAGATTCTCAGATATGGATAGCTTGGGGAAGGAGGTCAGGCTGTCAGGAAGTTTAGGAGCTCAGTAAAAACCCAGAATGAGCACAGCTTCATTACTTCTGACCTTGGTTACTTTGGGCAGGAGGAACCCTTCAGATGCTTTATACAAAGAAGATTTAAATGGTAACTGGTGTACTATACACCATAATATACATTCTTTTCAAACAGTATGTCTCTCCCAATGTTTTGCTTTAAGATAAGTCTGTACTAACACAAATGATAATTGGCTGTTACTGATATGTTAGATACAAACTTAAACCTCTGGGCTTTTCTTGTTTAATCCTCATTCCTTGCCTCTGAGGTTGAGAAAATTATTTTTCCTCATTTTTCAAATGAAGTAACTAAGTCTTCATGAGATTAGACAATTGGAGAGCAGTCTCAAAACAAGGCAGTGGCATGGCTGGACATTAGGCTTGTCTGTTTGATTGCAAACTTTGTGCTTTGAACTGTTTAGCTATGCTTTCTCATTTATTTTTGTGCCTTGTTCCAGGGTGAGAGAAACAGTAAATATCAATAAAAAGAGAACCATTAATGTCAAACTGGCTAAAAAATAACAGTGAAGATGATGATGATAATGACCATTTTCCTTATATTTCTAACCACACCCAATTTACAA
Organism: Thryonomys swinderianus; assembly: GCA_004025085.1. NCBI lineage: Eukaryota > Metazoa > Chordata > Mammalia > Rodentia > Thryonomyidae > Thryonomys > Thryonomys swinderianus. The sequence continues at coordinate 17,788 of PVIC010033854.1, read as the reverse complement.
ATTCATTTTCTATGATTACTTCATCTAATCCTTGGGCCTAGTTATTATCCTCATTTTTCAGTTGGATTCTAAGACTTAGATTAAGTGAAGGCTGAGAATGTAGAGTTATATTTAAAACACACCTATACCTAGCATCTTTCATTTGATTGCCTCTTACACTGGGCTGATGTGCTTTTCAGAGTAGAAATGGGAGTAAAAAGCAATATTCCTGAGAAATCCTTTATGATTAAAAGATGGATTTATTTTGGGGAGTAGATTAAAGAAAGATTTGTCATGTATGAAACGTTGGGGAACTTCAACATACGCAGTAGAAGGAGCAGCAAGGGAGATCCTGCAGAGTGTAGGAAACAAAGGTTAGTAAACAGAAGTTGAATGTTTGAAATCCTTGATTACTAAATTAATATATGTCAAATGTGAGACTGTTCTTCTTCATTACATTTCTACTATTTTCACTGCTTAAATTTAGTTCACACAGAATATGTAGATTATATTGGCTAATTTGGGATTTTAAACTCCTTTCTCCTTTTCCTAAACACTCCCCCTTCCTATTTTTCTCCATAGATTTCAAAAAGATCAACTATGGGTCTAAAAGCCTACATCAGAAGCAGGCACTTGGGGAACTATGCAAACTCAATTTAAGGTTAACAGAAAAGTAATACTAGTCAATCAGCATCACCAGGGACATCCCACAATGTTCACTACAAGCCTGGCTGCCTTGTTCCAGGCATTACTCATGGCACTAGTGACTCAGCAGTGAATGCAAGAATCAGGGATCTTTGTCTCAGGAGGCTGCAAAGTAATAGAGAAGAAGCCATGAGCAAATACATGGACAAGATAATTTCAAAGTAATAATTTCTATGAAGAAAAAGAGAGAGAGAGAGAGAGAGAGAGAGAGAGAGAGAGAGAGAGTGTGTGTGTTAGTCACTTGAAGAAAGACTTTTTTTTTTCTTTCTTGGGTTCACTGGTACTTTAAGATCTACATTATGATCACATTCATCACTGAGAATTTGTACCTACATACAGTATTCTTCACTCTTTTTTTTCCCATTACTCTGCTCTCCCTTCAACTCCTCTACACACACACACACACACACACACACACACACATACACACACATATATATGGGCTTTGATTGCATTTTTTTTTTACAATCATAGAGAAGTGTTCTTTAGAGGGGAAACTGGAGCTAAATTTTGAATGCAATTACAATGCTATATCCTCAAGGGGAGAAAGAGCTGCATACAGGAGAATGAATGGTGGGTTGACCCCCAAGTAGAGAGAAGCCTGGGATCTTCAAAGACCCCATGAAGGCAATGCTAACTGATAGGGGACAAGGAGAAGAGATAGGACCAGGGGCTGAGCTAAACCAAGCAGGGCACAGCACCCTCAGGAAGTAGGTCTCTCCTGCTCTCTCTGACGCCCCATGTGGAGACTGGATTGCAAGGAATGTAGGTAAAGACCACTGTGTTTTTCAGATCAGAGATGACAGTAATGAGGCTGAAAGGGAATGGATAGGTTGGAGGGCGCTTTGCAGTGGAAGTGGTAGCATTTTCTAAGGGACTAAATCTCATGTTAGAAGCAAAGAGATGCATCCAAAGGCATGTTAGAAAATGGGAAACTATGAAAATATTATTTAATTATTTGGGACATTATATTCTGGAGAAGGTGGGTTATTTCAAGACAGAGTCTACTTTCCTACTTTTCTACTTTCACCACTTAAAGCTCCAGGAATAGTGGAGTCCTTTAACTTGAAGCCCATCCATGACAAATTCATTTGATAGAAATTGGAACATGACCTTTTCTAAGTTGTGGTTGACACCATCACTGTTATACACATGAGTTTTGATTGTAAAGTTGTATCTCATTTTCTGCTGCTAAAGTTAACCATATGAATTTGTCACCTGGCAGCTTATTTGTACTGACTGAAAGGTCAAAAACACGTCTTTTTTATTTAATATATCATAAAGGTCAAGTTTATTATAAAAAGTATTCGTTTTTAACCAGATATTTTATAATAACCCTATGTCAAATGTGGGTCTTTATTACTCAGAAGGTTAAGATTAAAAGACTCACTGAAAAGGTACTATGCTACATAGATATTAAAGGACAGAAATAATGTTTGATTGTAAGATGTAGTTAACTTCTTTGGGAAAATACAATGTTAAGGCAATTTAAACTTGTAATGATCTAAGTTATGATACTTTGGTGAAGCTTATTTTATTTCCAATTTGACATTCATGCCATATTTAGCAGTAAGTACATGATTCTGTTGGTTAGAAACATTACTTTAAAAATAATACACTAGTTTGTGTACTTTTTGGACATCTATTTTTCTTTGCCTTCTTGATCTACAGACTGTGCAAAAAGGCTTTCAACATAAGAAATGGCTTTCTTTACTTTTTTCTTTTCTCCAATCAAGAAATAGATTCTGTACATATATTGTAAATACTGCAGTTTTCTAAATTGTGGGAGGTACTGTAAATATTTTAGTTTTCTAAATGAGGGGAGAGAACCTAGAAACTTCAATAAAAACATGTTATAAAGATCAAACTGTGAAGTAGATCAGAGTTCCAGTGGTTCCTCTGTTTCCTTCAGTTGGGTGTTGTCTTAGGCTTTTGTTCTGTTGCTATATTAAAATACCTAGGGCTGAGTAATTTATAAAGAAAAAAGAAGTTTCTTGTGGCCCATGGTTCTAAGGGCTGAAAAGCCCAAGTCTGAGTAGCCACATCTGGTGAGGTCCAGTGCTTCACACAGTGGAATACAGGCAGGAACATGTGGAAGAGATCAAACATGAGGAGCACTTATACTTTACAATAATCCATTTTCATGGTAACTCATCTAGCTGTGCCATCACAAGAGCTCACTCCTATGAGAAAACCACTGACTTCTTTTAATGACCTAATCATCTTTTAAAAGCCTTACGTCCATGAATTTTTGGAAAACACATTCAAATGTATTAACAGCTGCCTACATTCTTTATGCTTTGATTGTGGGACAAGCTAGTCAAATATATGTTTCCTGTACACTTTACAGTATTCTTAAGTGATTGTGGTTCTTCTCTTGGCGTGACCAGCCTTCTAGATCTGGCCTCTTGTAAAGTAGTTTCAAATATAAACCGAGAGGGAAATTAAGTGAGATGAAATTCCTCAATGTTTCTGAAAGCTGTTTTATGAGTGCTGCATTTGACTGATACTCATATTCATTTTCTAGTCACTATAGATCTTCCTGTCCTTAAAATCAATTCAGTGTAAAGGTCACAAATATAATCTTATAGCCTATAAGTTGAATCCATCTAACTTGCACAATTTTCAAAATCATTTGAGAGGAATATTATACATAGTACATTGTAAAATCTGAGATTTGATTTATAATATCTTAAACAAATGACATAATTGCTGTGATACTCTTCATCTATAAAATAAAGTCAAATACAGATCTTTCCTGGTTATTATCAGAGTTGGAATTTACATGAAGAACCCATGACAGGATCTGACATAACAGGTACTAATAGTAATTAAATGAATAGTGGCCAGTACTATCACAATATCCCCACTGAAAAGTGTATGGCTTCCTGATTGAAGAATTATAGTCTGTCCCTCAACCCTAACTTTTTCTTCTCTATCTTCCTAATACTACTTAATGACTTGTGCTGTTTGCAGAATCAAGCTGAAAATATTTGCTTTGGCATTTGGAATTATAGACTACACAATTTAGTTCAATATACCCTTCTTCTTTATCTATACTCCAAACCCTGGCACATTTGTGTTACTGATTTGAAATTATCAATTCCACTTTGTATAGCACTTTTCCCTTCTTTGAACAAGTCTTATCTCTTCAACTATATGTTAATTTATTAGACAGGAATTACCATTTTTTTCTTTTTGTAAAAATGTCCCCACAGAATCTATTTGGCTAGTATCTCCTGTGTAGTCAGTTGTTTCTGACAGTGATAAGATTATAGGCCAAGAAGACAGGCAATTATCTATAACAATGACAAGGGGAAGTGAACCAGACTTCAATCTAGTTCTTTCATATCTTGTTACCTCTTCTTGAATGCTTTTACAATTACTTATAAAAGTAAAAGTATTTAAAGTTAACATAAAGTTAGTTTACATAGGTTTTTTTACAAAGCTCTTTAGATTTCAACACAATTTATCTTCAAATTCAAAGGAGAAAGTTAAGAATTGTTTTCTCTTTTATCTCCCAAAACAAATTGATGATGCCAGAGTAATTTTTTCTCATGCCTTCATGATAAATTAGTGGACGATCTGAAATCTACATTCAAATCTTTCTACCTCACTATTTAGAAACTCAAAGCAGAGAGATGAGTGGAAGGAATTTCTGGGGTGAGGGAGGACTGAAGCCAATTCAAAGACTAGTCCAGTATATACAGTTACACTTGATCCATTAAACTCCAAGTGCATATATAGGTAAATGTGTAGGAAAGCTAATACATTTTCTTTTCTATAATTAAGATTTATCTTATTAGTACATTTGTAATTCATGCAGTGGTTTCAAGTACCTACTACCACAGCTTCTTTTTTGAAAATCCTTTTTCCCTCTCCCTCCCTTCCTACTTTTCCAATATCCCTAATCCTTCATTCTTGCTAATATTATTGATCTTAGCTCATGTTATGACATATAATGTTTACACTGAGGTTATTAGGTTCCTGTACATGGAATATCTTTAATGTAATTATTTCCCTTTCCTTTCTTCCTCATCTCTTATGCTTTTCCCCTTGAACCACTCCCCTATTGCAAGAGATCCATCTTTTACTGCCCTTCTATCCTTCATTATTCTTTTTGTTTGTACTTTGCCTCACTCAAATGAGAGATACCTTATGGTTTTGAAGCTTGTGTATCTGGTATGTTTCATTCTACATTATATTTTCCAGGTGCTTCCATTTTCCTACAAATGTCTCAAATCTGTCAGTCTTTACAGCATAGTATTCTTTTATTCAGTCATCTGTTCATGGGTGTATGGGCTATTTCCAAGATTGAGCTATTATGATTTTTGCTACCATAAATATAGATGTGCATGTATTACTGTAATATGATGGACATTTCTTCTCCATTTTTCCCTGATTACAGCATAGCAATGCTAACATCTTCCAAATGTACTATTCTTGGTAGTAAAATCATGTCTTACACTTCCCCCAGTCCACTTTATTTTTACAAACTTCAAACATTCATTAATTGAACACCTATTTGGTGAAGAATACATTTGTGCCACATAAGGTAATATATTTTGCAATATATGCAAAAGTCATTAAAGACTTCATTTTCACTCTTAAAATTTTTAAATTCTCATCAAAGAAACAGTCACATATCAAATATTCAATGATCCAATTTAAATCTGCAATGAGAAAGGTGGTAAAAGTCTTTGTGAGAATACTCGGGTTTCACTTCAGATTGTATAAATCTTTTACCTTTTACTAAAAGTCTCTGTGAGAAAATAAGTTAAAAGCTCCTAAAGCTTGATGTGGTTAGAGAAGATTCCTTGAGGTAGTGAGGGGTAATGATAAAGGAATTTGGCTTCTTTATTGGGACCTGTTTAATTTGAATTCTGGAGCTGACTTAATGCACAAAAATCAAATGTAAATATAATTTTAAAATAAAATAAATGTTAGCAGAGAAGTGGAAATTAAAGACTTAAACAAGATACTATTCTGCACTCATCTGATTGGTAAAACCTAAAAAAATTAGATCACACTTAATATTACTGACCAAAGGGAGTTCTTAAGTATAGATCTATAAAAATCCCTTGGAAAATAATTAACAATATTAGACAAATTTAGAAATGGCCATACCTCATGATTTTGCAATTTCAAGCAAAAATAAATCATAGAGAAATTCTGCACATTTATATAAGATAGCTTTTCAAGAATTCTTATAGTTTCTTTGGTTTTACTATGAAATGACTTGAGCCAGCACCATTTTTATCAATAGTACAATGAATAAATAAACAGATTGTGCACACAGAGTATTACTCTATACAGCTGAAGATAAAGTAGCTACTTCTAAAAGTAAAATAAGGGTGAGACCCAGAAATGCACTACTGAAAGAAGCAATTTAAGAAAAATACTTGCAGTGTGATTCTATTTCTACAAACTTCAAAAAAGCATGTGAATTAAACAATCATTTGCATAAGGATTCAAGAATACGTGAAAATGACAAAAAATGAGGTAGGAATGAAGGACACAACTTTTAGAGGTAAAGTTATCATTGTCTAGAAAGTAAATGAAACTGGGAAAAGCTGAGAGGGAATTTCATTACTTTTTTTTTTTTAATTTGAATCTTTAGTCCTGGGTGTGGTGGCTCACGCCTGTAATCCCAGCACTCAGGAGGCAGAGACAGGAGGATTGCTGAGTTCCAGGCTTGCCTGGGCTACATAGTGAGTTCAGGGCCAGCCTGAACTGCAGAGCAAGACCCTGTCTCAAAAAAAAAAATTGAATCTTTATTGGTACCTTATATATACACATCAGTATCACATACAATATTGAGAATTTGTACCAGTATATGATACAATTTAATTCTCATTTTTCCCATTACCCCACTGACCCTACAACTTCCTGGACCCTATATACATAAACTTTGTTTCCCTTTTTTAAATTACCATCATATTTTTTCTTCCTTTGTTACTTGTACCAAGAGGGAACTTAAAAAATGGTATGTTTAATAGGTGATAGATTTACACACATATGCTGAATCACTTTGGCTTATACTTATTAACCAACTTTATAACTTCTAAATCTCTTCAGCATTTCAAATAAAAGAATTCCAATGCTGAGGGATGGAAAAATGAACTTACAAATAAGCTGGAAAATAGCAAAAGAAGAGAAAGAAATAAGAGTTTGGTATCAGAAGGGCCGGACATTTAGCTCAGGGGTTCTGCCGCCTGCCTAGCAAGTGCAAGGTCCCTGGTTTGATCCTGCTAACCACATACAATGATATGATCTTGGGCCTGGTGACTCATGCCCACCAGCAATCAGTACTACACCCCACAATGCTGGGCATGGTGGCTCATGCCTGTAATCCCAGCATTTGGGAGGCAGAGGCAGGAGGATTGCTGAGTTCAAGGAGTGCCGAGTTCGAGGCTTGCCTGGCCTACATAGTGAGCTCAGGGCCAGCCTGAACTACAAAGCGAGACCCTGACTCAAGAAAACAAAACAAAAAACAAGTGTTTGGTATCAGAGAAGTCACAGCTCTGCTTAGTAGTTTCAAATACACCTAGAAAAAATAAGGAAAAGATTGTTTCCATTAAGTTTCCTTTCAAGGAATACCCTAATGCTCTGAGTAAAAATGACTTTCATGAAGTAAAATAGGTGAGATAGGTTGAATAGAAAATCAATACTTTTGAGAAGTTTTAGTATGAAGAGAACTAGAAAGACCTGATGAGCTGGAGATTAAATATATTGCTGAAGGAAGATTCTGTTTTATTTTAATAAAAAAATTGATTTGAACTAAGGAGAAAGAATTTTTGAAAGAGAAAACTTCAACATACAAACTAGTAGAAAAGTGACCCCAGGTTCAAGCCTAGTAAGATAACAGGAGAAGAAGGCCTTGAACAAATATAAACCTAGAGAGAGGATTGGGCCTAAATAGAAGAGAGGCTAATCACCCTCCTTCTATTAAGGAAAAAGGAAGAAAACAGAAGTGAAGGTTATGATTTGGTGGGAGAAACTGGATTCTAATTTGATTGTTCTTTTCTGTGTGAAGAAAAGTAGAGAAAATAAGGAGATGGCTATCTCAGGTTTGAAGAATATAGAGATCTGAACTAGTCCTTGTGGATATAGAGTGTGGCTGGATCAAAAGAAAAGAAAAGGAAAACCAAATAATATTGGGGACAGCACAGAGAGATAATCATAAACTCCTAATAGCATTCCTCTGTTTTGTTGGAATGATTGTCAAGTGCTCAGTGGTTCTTATCGGCTCAGCTAAAGAGCTGTGTTTCTCTAGGATTGGGATCTGCCAAAAAGTTGAAACAGAAGGAGAGAGAAGCCTGGAAATTTAGGACTCTGGAGAGTATGTTTAAGTGAAGAAAAGAATAATGGTTGATGGTCTTTTCACTCAAAAAGGATGTGGCTACTTTATACTTAGAGGGAGATACATAGATAAATTTAAAAACTACCATAAAAGCCTGGTGTGAGTGGCACCCAAGAGAGGCATATTTCACACTGGCGAGGGAAGAAAATCTCCTTATATGGATAAGGGTACCACTGAGTTGAGTGCTGATATCTGCTGTACACGTAGAGTACTAGAATCAAAGGCAATGAAATCACACAATATTCACTGGAAGTGAAATTAAAGGACATGTTTCCCCTGCACATTAGCATTTTAGGCAGATCTAACATAGTATCTCTAATTTAAAACTGGGATAAAATATTTCTCCTTTTGTACAGAAAACTGTACTATGTGTTGTTATAGTACTTGTGCAAATATCTTACAAGGTCTCACTCTATAGTTCAGGCTGGCCCTGAACTCACTATGTAGCCCAGGCTAGCCTTGAACTCACAGCAATCCTCCTGCCTCTACCTCGTGAGTTCTGGGATTACAGGGATGAGCCACCATGTGTGGCATTTTGATATGTGGTACTAAGAATCAAACTCAAGAACTTGTACTTATCAAGCAGATGCCAGAACCACTGAACCCTGTCCCCGTGCAAAGTACTTCCATAGTATATAAAATTTCAAACTATAGATTAGGGCTGGAGACATAAACAGTAATAGAGAGCTTGCCTAACATGCACAAAGTCTTAGGTGTGATCCCTAGTATCAGAAAATATAAATAAACAAAATTTAAATACAAGTTTAAGAGATAAATACATAGGTACTATATTTTATATTACAAATATATTGTTAAAATATCCCTATATTATAGTGGAGGAAGTACTTTTATACTACATCTGGTCATTATCTGTGCATACTTAGAAGTAGAGTATATAGTAATATTATAATACATTATATTTTTAAAACTACTTTGGGATACTTTTACCTCTTCCTAAAATAACTACCTCTTACTACTCAGATCTGCTCCCTAATCTCGGAATTGTATAATAGGTCAGTATGGTTGATTATTTTTTGATATGATGGTGAGTGAACTAATTTATAGCAGATTCAAATCTCTTTCCTCACTCTGTATAGGAAGTTAAAAGTGAGCACTAGTTCCTGCATATCTTGAGGGCAACTTCTGAAGCCAAGCAAGCCAAGAATGAAGTCCTGATTCTAGATAGAAGTCAAGAAAATGATTTAGCCTTTTAAAAAAATCACTAAAAATTTCATTGTTAAAACAGGCTGTTATATCCTATTATATCTGTTGTTCTGGATGGTAAGACACTGCTTTCAACCCGCTTTTCAGATCAATATATAATAAGGCTTTCCAGCCTGCCTGGCCTAATAGAACCCATCAGCTGCTTAGTTCTTTTTTGTTTGTTTGTTTTTGTACTGGGGATTGAACTCAGGTCCTTGTGCTTCCAAGGTAGACACAGTACCACTTGAGCTAAATCCCCAGCCCTAAGGCTGCTTAGTTCTTTAGCCCTTGTGTTCTGCAGAGACAGCACAGAGACATCAAGTGCTGAAATAAGAATGGATGAGAAGTCAATTTCATCTTTCAGCAAGAAATTAGGGGGAAAATCATAATAACTGCTGTTAAGGCTCGCCTGTATTCTACTTTTTCAATTAACGCTACCTCCTCTTGACCATACTATTTTTCTGAGAGGTATAGATTGTGGGGCATGCAATCATAGAGACATGAATTTCACTTGTGACACTGCTTCAGCTGGAAAGACTAAGAAAAATACTATATTTTACTAAGTAACTTTTTTATGTCTGAAAGAAAAATAATAATTTGCTTTTTATCACTGTAAAGATTAAAGGAGATAAAAGTTAGCTTTTTCTTGGTGTATGTCCTTAATACTTCATTGTACTATGTGTATTTTTTACAGGTATAGCATTGACTCTCAGGATCCATGAGCATTGGCTCCAGGGTCCCTACTAGATATCCACATCTGGGGATACTCCAATCCCTTATAGAAAATGGCACACTATTTGTTTATAAAGTAGACACATCCTCTTGTATACTTTAAATTATCTGTAGGTTACTTTTAATACCTACTACAATGAAGATGCTATATAGATAGCTGTTGTACTGTATCATTTAGGGAACTGACAGGAAAAGCATCTGTGCATTCCATATCTTGAATTTACTTTTCAAATCATTTTGCTCCTTAGTTGTTTGAATTAACAGATCAAGAACCCATGGATACAGAGAGTTGATATTTTATAGCGCTTCCCTTGACATACTTTAAATCTCGTTTAAGTGTGCTTATGTTGTCTCCTCTTGCTCCTTTTGGGAAAGGATTCCAGTTTATTCATTTTGGAAGCCACTAGTATCTTCCATAGTCATTTGTCCAGGCATTTGTATAAATCAGAGAATGAGTATTTAGTATTTTTCTTCTTAGAACAGAGGAACATGGCAACAACATCTGTGTATGAACCTTTAGGTGTTCAAAAGTGAATGCACCAAAAGAGTGACATGTTTGATATGAGAAATGTGACATATTTGATATGCAAGTTTAGACACTTAAGTTTCATGACGTTTTGTGTTGATGGTCAAAGAACAATGCTTTTGCTTTTCTGTGGTAAAATGATTTAAAATTCACCAAAGATTGTTTCTCAGCCTTTGGGCTAAGATCAAGTGTAAAATTCACCAGAGATTCAAAATGGCAAAAGTACCTTACTTATTAATGTAAAGTGACCACTTCTAAGTCTAGGTTTTATTTTTCTTCAGAATTTTTCCAATAAAAACATTACAGAAAAATTAAGTTATATAAGAGTCCCTTTGATTTGATTTGATTTTGAAATTTCCCCCAATGCATTTCTTTTTTCCTCACTCTGTAGTATATGATGTCACAATGACCTTAATAGTTTTCCCTGGAAAAATTTATTTTCAGAGAGATCAAGCTGCCACAAAGCAAACTGAACAAAAGCCAGACAGCTCACAATTCCCTGAGAGTCACTGCTCTTCTGCTTTAACAAAATGTACTGCACCAGAATGTTCCTATCCTATGATTTCAAATTTTAATATTAAAACCAAACTGTTTTTAGCTTCAAATGCTCTTTCATGTTATGAGTATCTATTGCTCTACTTGCTAATTTGTCATAGTTGATGATGAGAGAAACCTGGAGCAACCCTTGTCCTGCATACTGATATGAAGGTGAGGCATCAAAACAGAGACTTGTTCATTTATAAGAAAATGCTGTGTGTGAAATCCTTTCAAAAAACTGACTATTCTGTGTTCATCTCTTTACCACAAGAATCCAGTATCATGCCATACACATAGTAGTTTCTTGATAATGTTTCCAGATAACCAATTAAATTACACATTTCTGTGAGTGTCTTTTGATGAAAAGGTGATGCAAATTCAAAGCCAAATTTCCCTTCACATACTCCCTGGTTTGTGGATGTGAATTAGAGAACTATACCTTAGTATCTGTTAGAGTTTAGAACAAACTACTACAGAGGAACTGAGGTCAAAGTTGTTTTGTATCATCAAAGCCTTCTGCACTTTTTCTAGTTGACAAATTGCTGCTTAATAAACTCAATGATAAGAACAGAAAAATTTCATAGGATTTTTATAGTTTATGTTGTTTCCCTGATATATATTACTTGGAATCAGAAGTGTTTTTTGTTTTAGTATCGGGAATATTTACTTATACAGCCTCTCTCTCTCTCTCTCTCTCTCACACACACACACACACACACACACACACACACACACACACACACACACACAGAAGTATCTTGGGGATGGGACCAAACCATGAAATTCATTTATCTCTCATATACTCCTTGTATATTGTGTAAAGGCAATTCTATATAATATTTTTAGTGTATCTTGGTGGACTATGACCTGTCATGAAAGGTCAGTGATAGTATTTCCCACTGAGGCATTAAGTGGGTACTCAAACAGACATTTCAAACTTTGAAGACATTTTAAAGTTTAAATTTTCAGTTTTTGGATGCACAAGTTGTATTCTATAATCACTTTTTTTTTATTTTTAAGATGTCTATAATGTCAGTTTGGGATGTACCAGTCCCAGGGTTATCCACTGTTTTGGTACCTAATTTGTTATGATTCAAATAAAGTTAAAGAGATGTAATGATTATTCAAACTGGTCCAGGTAATTTTACAAGATGTTTGTGAAATAGATAACAATTCTGCATGTCTCCTATTTTGAATTTAAAATGATACAATATAAGTGGAGACATAAGCATAAGTGAATAACAAGCTAGCATCAACTGCACTGGTTTTGGTACAACCTTGTTTATTTGATCTAGTAAAGTGTATTCTTTTTTTTTTTTTTTTTTTTTTTTTTTTTTTTTTTTTTTTTTTTTTTTTTTTTTTTTTTTTTTTTTTTTTTTTTTTTTTTGAGACAGGCTCTTGCTTTGTAGTTCAGGTAGTTCAGGCTGGCCCTGAGCTCACTATGTAGCCCAGGCAAGCCTGGAACTCAGCAATCCTCCCATCTCTGCCTCCCGAGTGCTGGGATGACAGGCGTGAGCCACCACACCCGGCACTGTGGTATGTGGTATTGATTGCTGGTGGGCGTGAGTCACCATGCCCAGCATTGTATGTGGTTACTGGGGATCGAACTCAGGACCTTGCGCTTGCAAGGGAGGTGCCGGAACCACTGAGCTAACCCTCCGGCCCTAAAGTGTATTGTTCTTAATAAATTAAAGTTTGGTACATATTCCTGAACTGGGTTCTTTTTTTTTTTTTTCTTTCTGAACTCTCCAACTACATCTAGATTACAGCCTTCTTTCTTGGACTTGGATGGTATCTCAGCCTCTATGACCAGGACTTATGGTATCTTGTCTCTTGACACATTCTTGTTGCCAATCAACTCGTACTGCTGGATGATTTGCCCAATATTTTCCTGACCCAGTGTTTTTCCTAAGTGGTGCTCAGGTTACCCAGTGTTCACTCTCTCAACCATAGCAGCAGTGACCTGCAGATGATGTGGGCTGCCTGGTCCTGCATGGACTGAGATAAAGATCAGATATAATCACTGGCTGGAAAGTTAGCACTGTTACTCAATAATATTTTCTCTGAAAATACCATGGCACCACCTCTTCTCCATGAGATACCAGAGTCAATGCTAATATTTCACATGACAACTTTATTTTTTTTATGAACTGTGCTTTCTTTGATATGGCATAGAGTACATTTTTCTTCCTGATGAAAATGAAATGTAGGAGAGTATTTTAATTTACCAAAGTCTTGCTCAAAAAATTAGACTAAAACCCCAGACTGAAAGAAAATAAATCTGAGCTTAGAAAAATGATACCCAATTGGAGAAGGGTTTTTTTGTTGTTTGCTTGTGAACAATCATTTTGAAGACATTTAGATGCAGAATTCAGACTATTTCAGTGTTACCTTACGTAGGAGTAATTGCTTTAGCCACTGATCATCAATGATAGGATTCCACTGATTTAAGTGAATCATTCAAATGAGAAGAGAATCTTTCAGAAATAAACAAGATGATTACAAAAAGTTTTACCCACTCTCCCGAGTTTGCAACTTTGCAGGACAACTTTCTACATATACTCAGACATAAAAAGACATTTTAGAAGGTATGAGGTGAGAGATACGTACAGGTTCAGAAAGCAAAAGGAGGAACCAAAGTAAAAATTAATGTTTTAAATACAATGCAGTGAGCTGCATTTGTTTTCATCTGGTTGGTACCATTCTGTCCCTGATAACAGAAAAACAGTAACTCTTTTGGCATCTAAAAATCTGGCATGGTAAGGCCATAAATATTTTTCCAAGGGTAACTTTAGAGTTTGTTCAAGCATTTGCCTGCTTTGGTACCTGAGGAATTTCAGTATTAATAAAATTGGTGAACATAAGAAGTGTCAGAATTAGAACTCAGATCTCAGGAGACAAACATTCTCTGCTCACTTTATACACCCTTCTGCTTGAAGTGTTTAGATATTTATACAGGCATACATTTCTGTCTCTCTCTCAGGAATAAAGTACAGGTTTATTTTAGAACCCTTCAGGTAAGTCAAGTTCTGCCATTCCCAACTGCATAGAGAACAGGTTTAATGAATGAAATTTCAAGACTATTTTGTGTTAGGGGAAAATGATCCAGAAAAGAAAGGACAAAAAAAGAGAAAAAAAATGTAAAATGACATGGCCAAGGATATGACAGAAGTGATAGTTAATGTTGAAAAGTTTAAATGTAGCTAGCAAGTGCTTAAACAAAATTTCAGGATTGCCAATGAACTATGTGTAGAACACCATTCACGATAAACTAGTCTCTTGAGTAAATCACTTCCTTGGATGTAATTGAGCAAGAAAGCACCTTTCACATGTCCAGGAAGAAAGTTATACCATGAGCTAGCAACTATCTCAGGATATTCTGAACAAAGGATACGGCCCCTACCAGGCATTCTATTCTCTGCCTCTACTCCATGTGGTGGCAGTTTTATTTTTCAAACTATAAAAAGTAAATGTCTATTAAAAGCTTTTTAGCTAACTATTATTTTCAATTAATAGTCCCCTTGAAATGCAATACTCTTCATAAAATCAAATAGTCTTCCTTTATTCCCTTAAGAAGCATTTTGGATGCAATTTACATTTACTATTGAATTTCCACCAGGAAAATTCACTACGTAACAAACAATAGAGGAATCCCATGATGCTTCCATTCTTTTAATTCAGTTCAAATCCCTCAGCAAAACAAATACACTTAATACTGAGGCAGAGAATGGGTGAAGTGGAACAAAACTAGAGTAGAGAACAAGATCAAGATAGGACTGGGTATCTTTTTTTTTTTTTTTTTTGAGACAGGGTCTCGCTTTGTAGTTCAGGCTGGCCCTGAGCTCACTATGTAGCTCAGGCAAGCCTTGAACTCAGCAATCCTCCTGCCTCTGCCTCCCGAGTGCTGGGATTACAGGCGTGAGCCACCACGCCCGGCAGGACTGGGTATCTTGAGCTGTTCACTACCATACAAGGACAGGGAAAGATTGCAGAGAAAGAAGTGAAGAAAAGAGAAGAAATGAGGTACTCAAGAGGGCCAGCTGAAACCAGGGGCCTCACAACATATTTCATTCCATAAACTTTTTTTTTTTTTTTTGAGACAGGGTCTTGCTATTATAGGTAAAAGAACTATCTAAACCTGTTGTCTGCAGATAGATAGGACTAGCCCTTGGAAGAACCTAATCTAGAGGTTAAAGTTGCCAGAGGAAAAAAGCTATGTAAAATAAACAGCCGTGATTTATATTCTAAATAGACATTACCAGATGTTCTAAAGAGGGTGCCAGTCTCCCTAGGATAAACCATAGAGTTTGATATTCTAAAACGGGTGCTAATCTCCTGAGGTGGAGGGCTAAGTCCTTGATTCACCTCCCCAGAAAAAAGTTCATGGTTTGTCTATTTTGTGTTATTTCTCATTGTATCAATGTTACCCAAGCTATTATATTTGTAATGTTTCTATTTGAGTGTAGTTGTGTCCCACTTTGGACCCACCTCACCTGTGGCTCGGTTTCATAAATACCCCCTAAAAGAGGAGTCTGGGCTACCCACTTTTCTGGGTTCCCCCTTCTGCATCTTTTAGGCAGAAGCTTTCTCTCTCAATAAATTTTCCTACTCAAATGTCTGTTATTCCTAAAATTCATTCCTCAATTTTTAGAGAACATGAACTTGTGTTTCAGGAGGGGAGCTAGGCCCTGCTTTCCTATACCATCATTTGCAGTTCAGCCTGGCTCTGAGCTCACTATGTAACCCAGGCGAGCCCTGAACTCAGCAATTCTTCTGCCTCTGCTTGCCCAAGTGCTGGGATTACAGGTGTGAGTTGCAATGCCCGGCCGTAAACAATTTTTCTAAACCAAAATCAACACAATTTCCTTCTGATGCCATGTAAAATTTACCAAACTTATTTATCGAGATTTATTTTTAAATATATCTGTGTTTTAAATATATCAACTTTGAAGAAAGAGATTTACCTAGTCAAGTCATGACTTGAGTCCTGAATCAAAGGTGTTGGCTTTGGCTTGACCTCTAGTGTATGTATACACATCATGAGGAATGGCAAGTGAGGCATGTAGGTCAGACAGGAGCAAAACAAGAGCTTTTCACTTCTAGCCAAAGAATCAGTGCTGTTGGTCACAAAAGGTAGGGCAGGGTGCTTTAACATTCTGCCAGGGAACTTCTGTCAAAAGTTTGTCAAAATAAAACAGATATTGATGTGATTTGGGAAACTATAAAATACTGGGATGACTTGTCAGTATTATTCTGGAAGTTTCCACATTGGCTGGATCTACCTGAAATCAGATGATGTTGGTTGCACTCTATTCATCTCAATATAAATTCACATTCTTTTCTTTTTAAATATGATTTAATCTTTCCCCTCATTACTTTCCCCTACCACTTTCTCTTTGAATATTTCCTATTTCACAAAATCTATCATATATTCTAGAAGTCGTTTATATCTACAAGTTTCCCAGAGAAAATATATGGTGTTTACATATCTGTGACCTATTTATTTCACTTATTTGTGTGTCCATTTGCACATAAATGATTCACACTTGTCATTCTTTATGGCAGAGTAATACTCAACTGTATAAAAAAAACCCCACAGCATCTTTATCCAGTTTCTAGTTGATGGGCATCTGGGTTGTTTCCAAGGTTGGATTATCACAAACTGAGCTATTATGAACATGGATACACATATGTCTTTATGATATAATTATTTTAATTTTTTGAGTATATTCTTAGCAGGGGAATAGCAGGGTCAAATGGAACCCCTAATCCTAGTTTTCTCAGAAATCTCCACATTGATTTCCATAATGGTTGCACAAGTCCTCATTCCCTTCTCCCCACAGCCTTGCCAGCATTTATTGTTGTTTAATGTAACAATAGCAGTCATTCTCTGGAGTGTTAGAGGAAATCTCAGTATTGTTTTCATCGGCATCTCTCAAATGACCAGATGTTGAACATTTCATATGCTTCATGGCTTCTTTTACTTCTTCCTCTGTGTAGAGTCTGTTAATTTCAGGATCCAATTTTTGAACTGGGTCTTTAAACTTGGGGGGACTGATTTTTTAAAATTTTGATAAATTCTAGATAGTAACCCTTTGACAAACAGCTGGAAAAGATTTTTTTCTCATGTTGTTGGTTTTCTTTAAGTGATGCCAGTGGTTTCTTTTGGTGTGCAGAAGCTTTTTCGTAGGATGAGATCCCATTTGTTCATTCTTTCGGCTAGTTCTCATGTATAGGGGTTTTGTTCATAAAGTCTCTCCTTATGCCAATGTCTCCAACAGTTTTGCAGCAGGCTTAGTGTTTCTGTTTTAAAGTTTAAGTCTCTGATCCATTTTGATTTTACTTTAATAGGTGAAAGAAATAGGTCTAGTTTTAGTTTTCAGCAGGTTAAAGCCCAGTTTTTCCAGCACCATTTGCTAAAGAAGCTGTCTTTCCTCCATTGAGGATGTTTGGCTCCTTTATCAAAGATAAGGTGGCTTAGTGTATCTGGAATTGTTTCTAAATCTTCTAATCTATTCCACTGATCCTTGGATCTGTTACTTTGCCAGTACCATGCTGTTTTTATCACAGTGGCTTTATAGTACAGTTTTAAGTTGGGGATCATAATACCCCTCCATATAGTTGTTGCTTAGAATTGATTTTGCTATTCTAGGTCTCTTGTGGTTCCAGATGAATTTTTGGATGATTTTCTATAGCTCTGTGAAGTATGGTGTTGGAATTTCAATTGGAATTGCATTGAATCT